>OY740765.1:26000455-26223148 GCA_963513935.1 Aphrophora alni | reverse complement strand
TTAGTTGCATAAGTATTTAATAGTGTTTAAGTTTTATTTCGAATATTTTTTCTCTAAATTGTATTTTAGTTTGTATCAGTTATTATTTAATGATATTATAATTGATGTTATAATTAATTGTATAACATGCATTATGTTAATTGAAAATGTTTTTACATGTTTTCTGATAATGTACAAAGAGAATAAGTGAATAAAAAAAGATCTATTTAATGATTGCAGTGCATCAGAAAACCCCCTAAGACATATTCTTGGTAAACTTTCATATAGTTTGACTTTTTGCTTGACTGAATTTTCTTCAAATTCCGCCTTCGTTTCTCGTCGTTGCTTTTTTCGTAAGTTACGTAAGCTTTCGTGTAGTTTGAATTTTTAGTTGACTGGATTTATTAAAAGTCAAGATTATTATAAAAAATTGTACCCTCAGGGGCAGGTTTTGGTTTGAAAAGTGGTTAAAGCTACGTCAGCGTTGTGGTTTTCGTAATCCACAATAAAATTTCAGTCGGGAGACACATATCGCATTTTGTCCCAATGAGTGAGACATCACTCTCACTTAGCTGATAGACTGTTTAGTTTATCTACTTACATCAAGTAATAGTTAACATTTAACCTTAAGGATATTGAATGACCAATGACATCATGTGGACTTATTTATAAGAGAACATCGAAAATATGTGTTTCATTATTTGGGTTGTGTATAAGTTTATGTTATTCATAAAATGATTACAATGACCCTATTCAAAATGGTAAAGGTCAAAGTCTTAATAAATCCTTCATTGAAATTGCTATAAAATTAACATAAATTACAAATGCCTACTTTTGAAGTTAATACAAGGTTTAGTTAGTAAGCAATAGAACAAAGCACAATTAAAATTTTACCTGTGACAGCTTTTTAAGTCTATCTGGCAAATTGTCAAGCGGTGTGTGGAATAAAAATTCGAATTTTTAGTAAACTGAATTTAGGAATGAATTTAATTGAGCTTTATTAATATACCTCCTAACCTTCAATTAATTTTTAGAATAAACAAACTTTGAGCCCCCACTATTTTGAATAGGTGTCTTTTTTCATTATACCTTTAAAATAAGATGTCCCAAAATGGTTATTGGCATTTAAAATTTGTGAGTTGTTTTCTCACCCCTCCCTCACAAATTAACGGGTAGATATTTGAAAACCTTAGATATTAGATACTTTTTCTTAACTCTGTGAAATATAACTCCTTTCAATTTTCATTTTAGGCGTACATTTCACATAAATGTATTATTCTGGTGCCATCGAATGTCTGTAGAATAATTACAGATGTATTACTCATTATATAATATTTTCAATAGCATTAGTAGAAAATGTGGATATATTTTTTTTAAATGAAAAATAACTGTAATATTTCTACCCTAGTTTTCTTTATTTATTACAAGGCCGTTATAATTTTATTAAACGCTGAGTATAAATAAATAAATTCTGCTTGATTACAATTGACGGAGTGAAGAAATATACTTTATTAACTCGAGTATTTAGCATTTCGTTCGGAAGTATGTTTTTTGTACAATTACGGGTAAACGCATGCACAAATTGTTATTATATTTAGGAAAAAGGTTTAGAAATAGGCAGAACTGGATCTCTAATTGTATTTTTCGTTTTAAAATGGCGAAACTTAAAATGTTCAATTGCACGGTTCAAAGGCATAGTAGCGGGCGTTCCGAAGTATGGTGCAAATGAGGCATAACAAGCTGTCGTAAAAAAATTAATAAAATTTTAACTGTTCTCTAAGACTTGTCAATCGAAGTTTCTACCTGACCGAAATACTGTATTAAAAAAATCTCATTCACTACTTTTTTATGTATATAAATTA
Source organism: Aphrophora alni (assembly GCA_963513935.1). Classification (NCBI taxonomy): domain Eukaryota; kingdom Metazoa; phylum Arthropoda; class Insecta; order Hemiptera; family Aphrophoridae; genus Aphrophora; species Aphrophora alni. The sequence continues at coordinate 26,221,307 of OY740765.1, read as the reverse complement.
AAATATTTCTGAATTTCATATTTTATTATTTTTGTTCACTAAAATGTCCCTTTTAATAGTGTTTTGTTCAAGTTTGTATTAGCTGAGATATTATTTACTGATTCTGTTTGTTGCATCACGACGCACGATAGGACAATGTATTGAATTTAGTAAAACTTCCAAAGAACAAAATCTACTGTTCACAAAACAATTAGTTTATGTTGATCCGTATCCCATATCTGCTAGGAACCACTTCACATAATCTCAAGTATGGATAACTCTTTTCTTCTGCACATTAACTTTTGTTGTCTGCTTTAATGTCTCTTAACTTTTCAGGTGTCAATTCGAATAATCTCTAGGTACGAAGGAGTCATTTATTTCTACTAACCATTCATTTTTGTTCTGAGTCATTTCTACTAATGTTTGTTGTTTGTTTTAATATTTCTGATACGTTTTAGATGTCACTTCGAGTAATCTCATAGTGCGAATGAGTCATTTCTTCTGAAAAAATTTTTTTTTGTTTGCTTTAATGTCTCTCATACATTTTACAAATCACTTCGAGTATGAATTAGTCATTTCTTATGAACATTAATTTTTGTTGTCTCTTTTAATGTCTCTCAACTTTTCAGGTGTCAATTCGAATAATCTCTAGGTACAAAGGAGTCATTTGTTTCTACTAACCATTCATTTTTGTTCTGAGTCATTTCTACTAATGTTTGTTGTTTGTTTTAATATCTCTGATACGTTTTAGATGTCACTTCGAGTAATCTCATAGTGCGAATGAGTCATTTTTTCTGAACATTAATTTTTTTGTTTGCTTTAATGTCTCTCATACATTTTACAAGCCACTTCGAGTATGAATTAGTCATTTCTTCTGAACATTAATTTTTGTTGTCTTTTTTAATGTCTCTCAACTTTTCAGGTGTCAATTCGAGTAATCTCTAAGTTCGAAGGAGTCATTTTTACTTCTGATAATTCATTTTTGTTCTGAGTCATTTCTACTAATGTTTGTTGTTTGTTTTAATATCTCTGATAAGTTTAAGATGTCACTTCGAGTAATGTCATAGTGCGAATGAGTCATTTCTTCTGAACATTAATTTTTTTTTTGTTTGCTTTAATGTCTCTAATACATTTTACAAACCACTTCGAGTATGAACTAGTCATTTCTTTTGAACAAATAATTTGGTTGTTTCCTTTAATGTCTCTCATATATTTTAAATGCCACTTCGAGTATGAGTGATTAATTTCTTTTGAACAAATAATTTGGTTGTTTGCTTTAATGTCTCTCATACATTTTAGATGGAACTTCAAGTAATCTCGTAGTATGAATGAGTCATTTCGGCATTACCTTAATCTAAGTTGATCGCCTTTAATGTCTCCCGCTAAACACAATTCGGATTTTAATCGCCGAGTGACCGAGAGTTCGCTACATATTAACCGCATACCACAACACGCTTTCTCGGAATGGGGCACAATTTAACAAGACAACAAGCGCCCGGCTTCTGTGTACAGAAGTGAAATGCGAAATCGTCCCCATCCCGTCTTCTTCCTAATTAGCTGTACACAAGCGCAATGCAGTCTAGCATTCTTTGTGTCGCCATCTTGCTACTTATTCAATTTCGTTTCCAATCTTACCGCCTTTTCAAACATTTCTCTAGACAAAATTGAAGGTATTTTTTTCATTAAATAATGCGAACGATTATGTGTTTGATATCAATCTTTGTTAGTCAGACGATAAAATGTTTCCTTGTGGAGTAATAAAAAGATCAGATATTTTGAACACTTCTCACATTTTTGTTTGACTTATCAAAAACTACATTAAAACTTTCCAATATAAAAGAACATTTAAAGTTACAAAAGGATGTAACACAACATTTTGAACTTAACGTTTTCATTCTCTGTACTTCTCTCGCCGATCTTAACTTTGTTAATAGTATTTAATTTCATTATATTTTTTTCTGTGATTATAGATTTGTATTTTTTACTTAATTGCTTTACTTTAGCCAAATCTCTTTCTTGACAATCAGGATTGATACGGTTTTCCTCCCACACCAACTTTCATGAATCGACTATTTACGTTAGATTATCCGTCTTTTCTAATAAAACTTACTTCAACTTTTTCAACAGATCTGAAATTCTCAACTAACTAAATATATGTCAAAATAATACTGATTGATTTTTATTTTTTTTTGTAATCGATAACGTAATTGAAACTTGTTTATCTACAACATGCATATTAGAATATTTCAGTAAATTGATTTAAATAATTTCTCGTTTTATTCAAGTTCAAATATTTTTATTTATGTATAAATCTCAAAACATTAATCGTAATGAAGTTTTAAATATCGTTGGGAAAACAATGTTAGATGCAATATGGAAACAACTTACTTAGTTACAAGGTGTTTTGTTTGTGATGGAACTAAAAACTGTTTATTTAGAACAGAACAGTCTTTGCAAGATCGCGGAGAAACGTAAAGGCTGTCTCTACCTGCTTAAAGTAGAGGATAACTTTTATTTCGTAAAATATGTAAATAATTTATTATTAATCTATGAATTAATATAATTATTATATTTCATTAATGGTTATTATGATTATTAAGTCAGAATATGTCGAAATGGCTTTGAACATAAGTCTAGAAACAACCATTTATTTTCTGATCTCCTTAGTGAGAAATCTGGTCAACACCGTTAATCTTTGAGTCCCCGGTATTGAATCCAGAATCTCTGACTCGTGAAACGAAGGTACTAACTACTAGATCATACAGGTGTTCCATCATTGAGTTCGTTATCCGATATGTTATCGACATGTTTAGATACTCATTTTACTACAGCGGTGCAGTAGACCATTCCAAGTTGTGATAGTCGTTAAACGGCATGCGACAGTCAGATTGGTTTGTTGGTGCATCACTACAGATGACTCTTATGGTGGATTGAGAGTCGATATGTTTAGGTATTCATTTTACTTCGGCAGTGCAATAGGGCATGCCAAGTTGTAATAGTCGTTAAACGGCATGCGACAGTCAGATTGGTTTGTTGGTGTACTACCACAAATAACGCTTATGGTGGATTCATAGTCGACATGCTCGAAATTGCTCTTTAAAGCTTTCATTGTTATTCCGCTCCCAAAGTGTTTCCAGTAGAACCTATCACTTTATCCTATTGACTATGGATTTCGGTATCTATCTGTATACTATACGGAACCGATCATTTCGAGATTAAAAGTTTCGATGACGTGAAAAGCTGCAGCTAGTAGTTCCACTTGTATTCAGTTACATGCCTTGCCGAGTGGTCAAGCAGAGTGAGGCGTTTTCCTGGGAGTTTTCGATACACGGTGATCTTCGTCTTACTATGAATTGATAGAAGGTCACCAGTTGCTCAGTTTTCATGATGGTATTGATTGGGCTTAAACTTTTTCTGCTGCAGTTCAGTGTGTCTGTCTGTTAGTTATTTTGTTATTATTAGTTTTTGTTTAATGAAAGAGTGAAATAAAAGCAGTTAAAACATAGAGTCCTCTTATACTTGAGTCTTAGAAATTAATTATACATTATCACATTAGTTGAAGTGTAAACAACACACAAAGTGTGTACAATAGAAACATAGGAGAGACTGTGAAACAGGGATATAAACACATAAATGGCTTTATTTTTTAGCAAGAAGCTAAGACCATTAGACTTTATAAATTGCATAAATCAAAATAAATACAATACAATACAATAAGAACTACATTAATTTACAAATAAAAGAAACAAAACAAAACAGTAAAAATCACTCATAATATTAAAGACAAACAGAATAACATTTAAAATGAAGAAAACAAACAATAATAATTAATAAAGAAAATTGACACCATAATAATAACAATAATAACATTAAATTATTACACTGTTTTTAATTTAAAAATTAACTGTCAAAACTAGAACTTGTAATCTCACTCACTCCCATTCATTCAATATACATTTTGCACAATGAAATCATTTCATCACACTTCGAGCAACACTGAAGAGAGAGATGGAGAAATAATTTGCAAAGAAATAATTCAAACTAACGTAAATATGTCATATATTTTTTTAACAAACGTATTTGTATATGAAAAGTTTAAAACCGTTAAGATTTGATAAAATGTATAAAATACTGAATATTCAGTGATTTCCTTCGTTGGCGAGGTTTTTCGCTAATTTTATCATCGAGGAAACTATTTAAGTTGCTCGAAGCCGTTCCATAACAATTAAACCTGTTTTGGAGGGGAGAAGGCGAACAAACAAACAAAAATCTGGGCTCACTGACTAGGCTATAAACAACGCCGTGGTCTGCTGATGAGCGCAAGATAACCTTTGCACTATAAACTGAACATGATAATGTAGGCCTACTAATACCTTCAGCTACTGAATTTTTAACATTTTCCTTTACCAGTGATATTCTATGTATTTTTGTTTTAACAAAATACAGATGTAGATTTGAATTCCTGAGCGATCTCAAATTACCAGAAACATAATTTAAAACGTTGCTTGGGACCGCATAAGACAACAACATCAAAACCCACACATTTAGAGAAACGTGTCTTAGTTATGTGCCTAATTAGCAAGACCATTCACTAGTAGGCTATAGACGTTGAATCACATGTTTGTTTGACTTTGTAGTTGCTTCATCACTACTATGAAATCACCGCGGAATAAAGACGCCATATTTGTTTGTTGACTAATTTAGAGAAGTTTGTGCCCGAAATAAATGTACCCTTTTATAACCATGATTATTTATATACAAAATATTTTATATCTCTTTGTAAATCAGTCAGAACTTTTCCATGGTCAAATGTTAAGTCAAGAGAAGAGCTGATTTATTTTTTAATAAATGTTATGTGACTAAAAGATAAAAATTATGGTATTCCTGTAATAGGAGAAAGATATTATGCACTTTTTAGCAGTGTCCTATTTTGCGTGAACTCGTTTTAAAATATCTAGGTAAAAGAAGTTTAGCAAGTTGATACTTTTTTTTAAACTTAAATGGTGTGCTCTGGCCTAAGATAAGTTTGTTTAAATTGTATGGATATACAGATTAAAAAATAATAAATTTAAAAAATACTGAAACTAGTTAAAAATAAAACGATCAGTTTAAATTTAACAATTAAAATTGACAATCCAGGATAGCCCATTAGTTATTTCTTGATTGCGAGTTCAAAAGGCTTTGTCCATTTGAGTTTTCTTTTAAATTATGAATATATTATCGAGCAGCTGAGAAGCCTTCTTGTTAACATGGTGTTGAAGCCATCGTTCATGGCCTGCTTTCTTCTTCAACTGTGGATTAGTTTAGGTCCCAGTGGAAATCACTACTGTATTTATAATGGAACATTAGTTATAATTTTATTCTAGGGCCTTATTTTGAAATCGTTGAATTATTTGTACATGAGTATGTTTAGCACAGCTCCAAAACTGGAATCAATCAATCGAAACGGGTTTCAAAATCTGTTTATACAGTACCTACCACCTTGTTTGGAAAAGTTAGTTTAAATTTCTTCCACAAAAGCTAGAGCATTTTTCTTAATCTAATATTAAATTTGTTCTTTTTTCTTATTGATATGCTCTTCCCATGTAGTATTACGTCTAGAGTGTTTTGATGTATTCGAATGAAGAACACCAAATCATTAACACTGTTATTCAAATATAAAATTTCTTGGGTATTTTTATTGGTAAAACTAACATGAATAAATTTTGAGTCATCTAGTTTGATTCGCCACTTCTTGGTCCAGGATATTATAACATTCAGTCCTTCCTGCAACATTTTAGTTGACTGCTCAATTGCCACATTCAAGAAGACAACAGAACTGACGTCTGTTACAATTACATCAGTAATTCTGTGGATCTGATCAATGGACGAATCAGTAACGAATGAATTTAGTTCTTTTATTCATAATTTCACAAATAATTTAGAGATGACAGGTAACTAAAAATAGGTCTGTAAATAAGCTATTTCGTGAGGATCCCTACCGGGCTTTGAGATCAAAATAACTTCCGCGACTTTTCAAGTACTTGGAAAATGCCTGAAACTAATAACATTATTGAAGAAGTTAGTCAGCTTAACTAAAGCTTGCGACTGGAACTCTTTATATACCTCCTTACGAGTGATCCGAGGAATATCTGCCATCAGTGTAATTTATATTTTCTCTCATCATATCGCAGCCATCACACTTAATCGGTTGGAAGACACTAGCTAAATGTTACCTTCTCTTCATTATATCTAGCCCATTGACTATTATCTTTTTCAATAGGAAGTATTCGTACAGTTGGACGACTTAAGAACCTAGAACCTTTCCAAAGCGAGTAGTCTGTAATTTCGCCATCTCTTAGTTCGCTGAAATATGTATTAATCAATTCATTCTTGGCTTCTTTAATTGCGTTTCATAACTGCTGAGTAATTCTATTAAGTACAGTTTTATCTTGAGACTATCTTGATTGTTACATCTTCTGCGAGGTTTTCATTTAGTTGCGAAGAGTTCTTTGATTTCTTGGAAATAATTAATACCTTTAATTTTCCTCATGATTTCTTAAATACTATTCCATACAATTTCATCTTATAACTAATTGCTTCTCCATTTTCAGTAGGTCATATAGGTTGATATTATTTTTAGTAAGAATTTAAAATAATTCCAATCAGTCTATTTATTGAATTACGTTTGTTCATAAATGCATTATTACTTACAGTCGAAAGTAGGCCTATTGGTGAATGATCAGAGCTCTAAGATCAAAACCCTCTTCTGCCAGCAAATATTTTACTGAAACATTTTAGGTTAGGCACTTTTTTAATATCTTGATATCTTGTATGTACGTTGGTTTTCCTGTAGATTCAAATTCACAATTATTCACAAGTTCACGACCTTTGAACGGGAGGCACAATAGATATATTTCTTTATACTTGAAAAGACAAAAAAAAAATAATAAAATCTGTATGTCACATAAAACCACTATATATATACTGTATTCTGCATATGACAAAAAAAACACTATTTCTTTACCCAAAAACAAACAATGCACGAAGTTTTTCAAAATGCACTTAAATAATGAAATATGCTTTCACATTATTTAAAATGTATATTTTTGTTATATGAAATTATGTTTTCAATGACAATGACCCTGTTCAACACTGTTATTTTTTACGATTTTAAATTGAAAGCTTAATTCAATTTTCCTATCATTCATCGACGTCTCTGCTGGTTATAGACCAAATAAAGGGTAGGTTGTTTAAAAACTCCACCAACGCCTTGTCATACAACGTTTTCCGTTTCCCCTTTTTCTTTGCTGAACTATTTATTGTTCCAGCTTTTAAGAAGTGTTGATTTCTTTACATCATTATTAACACGAAACACTGTCAAGGAAATTATTTGTTTACGATCTAAAAGTAAGGCTTTTTTAAATTACCGCCGAATATGACAGTGAAGCGGAAACCTGTGTTTTTATGACATAAATATTTTTATGTGTGTTGGTCATTTGGTCGGTATTTGATTGACTACAAGTTAAAATATTTCCTGAAAAAACATAAATCATTACATTTTAATATAACATCATATTTTATAATTCACACATAGGCCTACTCAATTTCAAATTAATTTTGTGTTTGCAACCTAATTCAAAAATAAAAATCTTTCATACATAAATCTCAATATACCCAAAATTTACAATATTCTTATATGAGCAAATTTCTTTTATTAATCGCTTATTTAAAAAAAAAATCAAAATCAAATTTAATATAATCAACTCATGAATGTTTTTATTCAAGTTTATTATCTTTTTTTTTAACACATTATCCTCTTATTTGAAACCACGTGATATCTCTGCAAACATCCTATCCAAATTTTATCAATAAACTGAAAGTTCCAGCTATTTTTATGTTTAGGTCTTTATGAAAAATAATTTGAGCATGTCATACCAAGCATGCTGACACTGAAGCTAAAGTCTGTAAAATACTTAAAATTTTCACTGGACTCAAATTATTTTTTGTTCAACTCGCATGTCGTCTCTTGAATTCACATCTCATCTATTAAAAAATAACTTATTGAAAACGTCCCATCTATCTAAAAAAAATAACTTATTCAATTTTACGTCTCATCTGCGAAAAAATCACTTATTGTCTGATTTCTCATCTACTCAAAAATAACTTAAATTAAAATCACATTCTACTTCTTAGAGAACAACTTATTGTCTATTACATCTCATCTCTGAGAAAATATCTTATTCACTTGTCTTTCATATATTTCACATATTCTTAAGCTCTTTCCTGTCCAAGCAATTGTTGTGGTGTGTGAGGTATAGAAATGCCGATATATAATTCCACCAACTGTAAGGATCGTGCTGAAATTCAAGGGTACCTTTTTGAAGTTTGAGTGACAGAATATTTAGGCAATGATGACCTTTGTTTTGGGACGAACGAACAAAATGTTCATGACGAAGAGCGTAGCTGTAGCTCAATAGTTTACAGTGGAACAAGTGAATACGATAATTAGTAAATATGGTCTTTACGGTTTTTGAAATGTCTTTTCATTTAACTAACGTTTCATGATCAGTAATTTACGATATTGTGGCAGAGAAACATCGTTACACAAACTGTGTGCTCGATGGACAGCCAATGCTATGACGACAGAAACCAAGAAGTTTGAGCAGTCGCGTTCTGTTTAAAAAATCACTCACACTGTTTTTTGTTGGGGGGGGAGAGGAATAGGAAAGACCTGCTACTGATTGATTATATGGAACGTGGAACATATAATAAGCTTACGCTTACTATCAAACACTGGAGAAACTTAAACGAGCCATACAAAACAAAAGACATGATTTCTTAAACAGTGAAATTATATTTTTGCAATAAAACGCTTGACTTCATGAAGATAGTGTATCATTCAATTATTCCAAAAATTAGATTGGGAAATTTTCTACCACCCGCCCCATAGTCCTCATCTCGTACCAAGTGATTACTTTTTTTTAAAATGATGACGAAATGAAGGCGTTACTAACTATTTATATGAAGGCGAAGGACTTTTACGAGTGTTCTAGAATCTTCCAACTATTGAAACGATATCAAAAATGCGTTGAAGTTATTGGCGACTATGTTCAAAAATAGAGAAAATATAAAGATTTTCGTTGTTGTTGTTGTTGTAATGAATCATTATTATATTTTAATGTGTTTTTTATTTATTTTTTTAGAAACTGACCGTACTAAAAACACACACCTAACATTCAGATGTTATTTAGAAATTTCTATATATGATATAAAAATATGTACCACCTATACTATGTATAATATAGTAATATGATACACAGGGTTATCATAAAAGTATGGTGGGGTTTTGAACGTGATTTAAATGAAAACCGAATTACTTACAGCTGATGTTGTTTATTTATCTAAATCGTCGTCTCGTATTAGTATACCTACGTACACGTAACTGCCGTCGCAAAAAAAAAAAAGATGCGCTTTTAGCGTTTATTGACGGATACCGGTCACACCCGAGCTTTGGGATATATCCTGCGCATTATGTTCCAACCTGATTTAAAAAGGGCAGCCTACGTTGTCTTAATCGAAAAATGAAAACCCCCTGGAGCCTGATAGTGTGAAGAAAATAAATAACCTTCACTCCGTGTTTCACAAGGAATTAAAAAAAGTCAATGAATCAAAGAGATTGGGTGCTTCGGCAAGTCTGTATGAGGGGCTCTGGTATTTCGGTGAACTGATGTTTTTGGTGGACCAGGAAACGCCTGATGCAAGTGATTAGACCAATGAACAAGGCAATAAAAATTCGGTGAGTAAACATGCAATAAGTATTTTTTTTTTTTATTACATATTATTTGCAATAACACGTATTATTTTTTTATATATCAAAATAAATTCGTGCATGTTTATAGCTACTCAATATTCAAACACTATATTCATGCCACTCGAATTGTCCTTCATCCTAAAGTAACTGCAGAAAGAGTCGAGGATTTCTTTGGCTGATCCGGCGGAAGGAACTGCTGCCGTTTTCTCATACCAATTAAGAGTTCACTATTTGAGGATGTTCAAGACTCCACGTTGAACGAATTTTGATAGCAAAAAGCTGGCCTAGTGATGGTTATTAACTTAAATAATAGCTGTGATCGGTTTTAAAGTCGTTCTATGCAAAACACGTACGACATTGTACTAATTTTAAATAGGAAAATGCCTTAGCAAGCACAGGTATAAATGAATTAAACAAATTTCATTTGATTTTAGAATTTATCATTATAATAAAATAAGATGAACTCTGAACTAGTTTCTTCACTACATTCATATTCGTACAGAGTGTTTCCTAAAATCGTTCCAAAACAACAGCAGCTTATTCCTCACATCAAAACCAATGAAAACTTTCATGTAAACATATTTTCTAAACTGCTTGGTTTTCTGTCTAGCCGCCATTTTGTGTTTTTAACAAATTAATTCTTGTCTTTTTAATGGTAAATGAAATTTTACATGTTACTTATCGGCATAAACATCCAATTGAAGAAAACAAAAATCAACCATTTCCTTTACTCATTTAAAAATAAAGGCTATTTAAACTTTTGATCGTCGAATATCTTAAAAACCGTTAAATGTACAAAATATTTTCCTTTTTAACTACAAACAAAGTGTTATTTTTTTAATACTTTTTGCAGCTTAAAGGATAACTAAGCTATCGAAAAAAAACTGAACACCTTAATTGTTGGTAATTGTCTACAATATCCCAAATTAGCCTAGAAGCACAATTTGACAGTGAATTCTGTAACTTTTTACCTCCAAATCTTCCTGTAGCTTAAAGGACAACTGGGTTATCGATACACCCAATAACATCATCAAATTTTGTGTTTTTAGTAATGCGTAATAACGCTGTATGCTTACACTGCACGGCAGACAACAATGTTAAAGAAACAGCTGTTTAATAGATCTAAAATATTGACAAACGTTTAATCAGTTTATATAATTAGTTCGCTAAATAAGCAGGTGCAATATTATATAGATGGAATTTGAAAATAGACTAATAGGCAATGTTTAAGGTCACAGTAATTACTACGGGTAGAAGTTAACCTTAAGCATGCTGTTAAATAAATATTTAAATTTTAATGGTAGGCCTGAATGTCAAGGGTGTATCGTGAGTCTGGGATCTCGGTTCCATTTTCACACGAACAAGGAACATGAGAATCGCTACCGGTCCTACCCAGGTCATGTCATATATTAACTACGTGAGTTTGAGATAGCTAGATTAGAGATTAAAGAGCCTTGTATAAATCAACAAGAGGTACGTGACAAACAAAATGTCATGAGTTTAACTAAATAAAATCAATTGTAGTTATCACAATATATGTCAAAGTAAAAATTTTTAATACTACGTCAAAATTGCCGAGATTAGAAAGATCAACAGGATTTAAATTATTATGGTATGAACTGTTGAAACAAAATGCTATTCTTTTAAAATTAAAAACACGCAATAAATAATAAAAAAGTTGATTGACAAAATAATTTATTTTCTACTTTACATTCTTTGTTTGCCTTATTGGAGGTTTAAATATTAAATTATCTTGATACTCTGTTTACAGTCATTTTTATTGTTGCTTATTTTCAGTTGAAAATACCTGACGTGAAACAGGCGAAACGGGCGTCACAGATAAATAAACAACAATTAAAAGCAGAGTATTACTGTAATTTTACATTCTGTCTTTACATAAAAGGTACCGGTACGTATAGGTTTTTCTTACATTTTAAGCGGTGGGTGATCTAGGTAATTCAATATCATTGCACGAAGGCGAAGGCCGTGATCAACGGGTAAATCATTCTACTCTTAGGTACTCATTTATAGTGATGGCAAGTTTGCCAATCTTTAGGGTACCCTAGCTGGATCTACACTTGTTTCATATAGTCTTGGGTTAAGACTCTCTTTAACCTTTCCTATCAGATCTGTTTAGAGGAAGTCTTCTTCTCTTCCTACCTTGACGCTATTAGAGTATTCGAGAGCTCAAGTCCCTATTTTATGTTTTTTCTTCCTTTCATTCAATAAGACGATGATGATTGAAAGGTTTTTCGCTTTTAAACAACAACGATTTACATTCACCTCATTAGACCAGTTTCAAAGATAAACTTTACATTCAGTGTGTGTAAAAAGTCCTGGGACCGGTTGATTATTAGACAAATTAACAACTGGTAATCAGTACAGATGCAAACATTCTACTTTTTAAGCACTCGTAAGTTTCCGCCGGCATATTGATTTCCGCCATCTTGAATTTAACTTTTTTTAAATTAAATGGGAAATGGGTACAATATACCCTGAAAGAGCTGATTCAGTATTGAATTAAAAATTATTTATTGAATCTACAAGCCTGAGATATAAACAAAAATTGAAAACATTAATTCTTAGTAATTGTCTACAACACTAAAAATTAGCCTAGAACCAACATTTTTGTTTGGTTTCTACAAATTTGTATCTTCAAATCTTCCTGTAATACCCTCAGCTATTTGTCTAATTAATGCAATAACAAGTTTCATACCTACATTTTTTTAATTGAAGTGTTTAGATGATGGTGAATAGGTTAATCAAAAAACTGATTTCACCATCGATTTACTCTTGAAATTCCACATTAAAATGATGCATCATAGTACCACATTCCCATTTCATTTTTTAAGTTAAATTCAAGATGGCGGAGGAAAATTTCGAGTGCTTAAAAAGTAGAATTTTTTGTATCTGTACTGATTCCCATTACATTTTTGATGCCCGCAGCCATTAGTTTAATAATCAACCAGTTCCAGACTTTTTACACACCCTTATTTTATGACATCGTATTTTAAGTATTCATCTCAAACGCTTGGATTTTCCTAACAATCGTGTTGTTTAACTTCCAAGTTTCACACCCATGCAATAGTAAATTCTTCACATTAGAGGTCAAGAAGATTTTTTGAGCTCTATATTTTTTCCATTCTTCTTAAATAATCTTTATCAATACTTTTCTACAAAAATCAAAAAATCTTTTCCAATTCAAAAAACTTTTTATCTCATAAATACTTTTACTTTAATCCCTGAAAATATTCTTGAATAAAAGTACAAACAATGCTTAAACAGCGAAATATTTTTGGAAACCGTCAGGGCGTCCTAGATATGCCACACAACTACATAGCTTATTGTGCACCCACATTCACAGGACCTTCCTTATCAATCCACTCTCAGGTTTTGGAAACCGTCAGGGCGTCCTAGATATGCCTCTCTACTACATAGCTTATACTGCACCCACATTCACAGGACCTTCCTTATCAATCCAGTCTTAGGTTTTGGAAACCGTCAGGGCGTCCTAGATATGCCACACAACTACATAGCTTATTGTGCACCCACATTCACAGGACCTTCCTTATCAATCCACTCTCAGGTTTTGGAAACCGTCAGGGCGTCCTAGATATGCCTCTCAACTACATAGCTTATACTGCACCCACATTCACAGGACCTTCCTTATCAATCCACTCTCAGGTTTTGGAAACCGTCAGGGCGTCCTAGATATGCCACACAACTACATAGCTTATTGTGCACCCACATTCACAGGACCTTCCTTATCAATCCACTCTCAGGTTTTGGAAACCGTCAGGGCGTCCTAGATATGCCACACAACTACATAGCTTATTGTGCACCCACATTCACAGGACCTTCCTTATCAATCCACTCTCAGGTTTTGGAAACCGTCAGGGCGTCCTAGATATGCCTCTCAACTACATAGCTTATACTGCACCCACATTCACAGGACCTTCCTTATCAATCCACTCTCAGGTTTTGGAAACCGTCAGGGCGTCCTAGATATGCCTCTCTACTACATAGCTTATACTGCACCCACATTCACAGGACCTTCCTTATCAATCCACTCTCAGGTTTTGGAAACCGTCAGGGCGTCCTAGATATGCCTCTCAACTACATAGCTTATTGTGCACCCACATTCAAAGGACCTGCCTTATCAATCCAGTCTTAGGTTTTGGAAACCGTCAGGGCGTCCTAGATATGCCACACAACTACATAGCTTATTGTGCACCCACATTCACAGGACCTTCCTTATCAATCCACTCTCAGGTTTTGGAAACCGTCAGGGCGTCCTAGATATGCCTCTCAACTACATAGCTTATACTGCACCCACATTCACAGGACCTTCCTTATCAATCCACTCTCAGGTTTTGGAAACCGTCAGGGCGTCCTAGATATGCCTCTCTACTACATAGCTTATACTGCACCCACATTCACAGGACCTTCCTTATCAATCCACTCTCAGGTTTTGGAAACCGTCAGGGCGTCCTAGATATGCCTCTCAACTACATAGCTTATACTGCACCCACATTCACAGGACCTTCCTTATCAATCCAGTCTTAGGTTTTGGAAACCGTCAGGGCGTCCTAGATATGCCACACAACTACATAGCTTATTGTGCACCCACATTCACAGGACCTTCCTTATCAATCCACTCTCAGGTTTTGGAAACCGTCAGGGCGTCCTAGATATGCCTCTCTACTACATAGCTTATACTGCACCCACATTCACAGGACCTTCCTTATCAATCCACTCTCAGGTTTTGGAAACCGTCAGGGCGTCCTAGATATGCCTCTCAACTACATAGCTTATTGTGCACCCACATTCAAAGGACCTGCCTTATCAATCCAGTCTTAGGTTTTGGAAACCGTCAGGGCGTCCTAGATATGCCTCTCAACTATATAGCTTATTGTGCACCCACATTCACAGGACCTTCCTTATCAATCAACTCTCAGGTTTTGGAAACCGTCAGGGCGTCCTAGATATGGCTCTCAACTACATAGCTTATTTTCCACCCACATTCACAGGACCTTCTATATCAATCCACTCTCAGGTTTTGGAAACCGTCAGGGCGTCCTAGATATGGCTCTCAACTACATAGCTTATTGTGCACCCACATTCATAGGGCCTGCCTTAATAATCCACTCTCAGGTTTTGGAAACCGTCAGGGCGTCCTAGATATGCCTCTCAACTACATAGTTTATTGTGCACCCACATTCACAGGACCTGCCTTATCAATCCACTCTCAGGTTTTGGAAACCGTGAGATGCTTCGGATGACGTGTTCCTGTTTCCTTATCTGTTCCTCACTCCATAGAGTGCCTAGGGATTCAAATCGTTCCTGTCCAAAACGGGACAGTCAAAAACTTCGTGTTGAGCCGTTTCATAGCTGCACCACATATCCTACAAAAAGGTCAGGGGTGCGTAACCCCATTTCATGCAGATGGCTACGGAAATTCCAGTAACTAATTTTGAATCCAATCATTCTCTGCAGATCAGTAATTTCCAGCCAAAAGGCCCTCCTCCGTGTTCCTTCAAAACCCAAACCCAATTAGAGACACACCTGCGTTATAAGGTATAGAAACTCCGTAGGCACGTTCTGGGCCAATGAAGGGACATTCAGTTCCTTTTATGGCACACATGTCTGCCTCCACTTTCCTCAGGACCGACAATAGGTTAACTTTGTTGGATATTCCCAGGGTTTTCAGGGCGACAAAGTTAGTGTATCATTTAAATGTTAATAAAACTGAAAAGGTTTTTTGTAAATCGGTGCAGTAATTCCTAAGTTTTAACTTTTTTTTTACCTAGCGATTAAGAGTAAATCCAAATCTCCATAATATTTGTACAACAACATACATTTTATCAACAAAAGTTTGGTGCGTAATTAAACCATTATTTAAAATTGAAAGAATTATTTTAAATCTCATCACAGATTTCAAAGTTATAGTTCTAACGTCACCGTAGGAAGTGACTCGCGATAGTAGACTATGTGAGATGTTGTCTGAGCTGTGATCTAAAGATGAGACCAGGCACTCAGCTTATTTGTTGGGTAAGTTATTCGTTTGGTCCTAGGCTGTGACCAAACGAATAACTCTGTTTAATACTAAATGTTGAGCTTGACTTATGAGAAAAAATATATAGTATAACAAATACACAGAACACGATTCTTATAAAAAATACGCCTAAGTATCACACGCGTTTCAACGACAAGGTCGTCCTCTTCAGTGATACACCAGCTACACCAACCAAACCACAACTGAATCTAACGTTGCGCCGAACCCCATATTTAAACAAAATGAAGGGGGCGTGGCTTATTATTTTACACTGCCAAGGCGATAGTACGCGCCACGTGTCAATTTAACTATTTAAGATTTAACATATAGCTAATACAAAATAATCGAACTAACCCTGCACTTAACATTATACATTACATTTTACATTAATATAGAAATCTGTATAGGTCCCAGTTCATTATATACAATTATGTCTTGGTACTTATTAATATAAAAAGTCTATACATTTATACAAACTCAAGGGGGCCGTGGCTTATTATTTTACACTGCCAAGGCAATAGTACGCGTCTCGTGTCAGTTTAACTACCTAATATTTAACATACAGCTAAAACAAGATAATCGAACCAACCCAACATTTAACATTATATATTATATTTTACATTAATATAGAATTTTGTATAGGTCCTGGTTCATTATTAACTATTACGTTTTGGTGCCTATTAATATAAAAGTTTTCCCAAGCATCTGTGTTCTGTGTGTTTGTTATACTATATAACTCTGTTTAAGAAATACATTTAAAAAAGGATAAACCTTGTTTACAAATCAGGTAGGCCTAAAAAATTTAACACACACACAAAATACAATGGTAACAGACAGTCATGATTTTGATTTATGTATAATTGAATCACACATATTTAACTTACGCTTAAGTCTCAACTTAAAGTGATGAGATACATAAAATTACTAAAATTATCTTTATTTTATAGCCCTAGGTCTAGGTAAAAAGGTAAAATCGAACATAAAATCTACAATACATTGTCTTAAGCTTAACAAAATAAAAGCTGATCTTATAGTCCACGCGTGCGGAATCCGAGCTAATTATAAATGTGTAATCAAAGCCCAAAGTCTGTTGTGGGGCACAATCGAAAACAAATTAATATAAAAGAGTCAGAAACAGAAGAAAACATTCAAAGCATCTACACTTAACCAAATATAAAACAATATTTATAATATTTCTTTAAGTTGAACCAAAAAAAACTTTGGGCACAAACAAGTAGGTTATACAGACCAACAAATAAAATATACAAAATAATACTAATTTTGTAGTAAATATTATAATCCTTAAAAATATGCACAAGCCTCTCACAATAACTATACATATTAACAAGTATCAAACAATAGTTTTAATTTTCTCAAACAAATTCTCCGTTATCATATCAACAAGCAGTATTTGCTTTTCTGTATGGATCTAATAAAGTTTGTGCAATGTGATTATCCCATTTAATTCCTTTGAAGAAAGAATCACAACGGAATGCAGTAAAATTAGAAAATTAAACCTTTTAACGTGTTCAGGAATCATGCAGCTGCAGAATTGAAATGTGTTTAAAGGTTGAAGGCAAACATTTCGAGCACGCCAAATCATTATTTAAAATTGTAAACGAAGAAAAAAAAAAAGTGAGAAACCTTGGAATACGTTAAACCTGCTCGGATTTTGACACACAGTTTATTCAATTCGTAATTGTATTTACTGTAGATCACAGTTAAACTACTGAGAAAATATGCAATTTAAAATAGTTTCAATAACAAATAACTAAATTAGTTTTTGAAAATGATTAGGGTCGCTGATTTTGAATACAAGGTAAATGACAAATTATGCAATGAAAATATTTGCGTAAATTCTTCATCTACTCTAACTTCAAATGAAATAAAAACTGCTGAATAATTCCTATATTTTTATACCTGTTATTCCTGTAGTCAACTTCTTAGAGTTCCTTACGAACTGGTCAATAAAGCTAACAGCTCTGCTTTACCCTTGACTGCGGCTCAAAACTGGCTCCCTTGTAGTGGACTCTTATCCATCCTACAATATTTAACTACCCTTGTAGACATGCTTCCACTATAAAGCAGATTTAATTGCCATACATTATCCTATCTTAGTGGAAATTATTTCTTGTGAATATCATTATATTCCAAATATAGATATTTTAAAAATATTTTCGTATGTTTACTATTTAGGTTGTTATACTGAAACATACCATGAAAAACAAACGCTATTGCCTTATTTACAGCAAACTTCTTTAAATTTGAAACTTTCAAAAAATACAGATTACCTTAGGACATGGAGAAATTTCGTAAATTTTTAATACTTTTAATAGCAATAATTAACAAACTAATTAGAGTTAACGGTAATGTTTTATAGATTTCTGAAAATTAAATAACCGATGCCATAGACAATTTTTAGCAGTTTATAATGTAATAATTAATTTTTTGAGATTCTAGTCACTTAACTGATTTTTCAATGATTATTAGATTACGTACCTTTACAGTCTTTTTTTTTTCAGTTCCTTTGTTTTGGTTGTCGGATTACTAGTTTCAACCTTTAGTTCAAGGTCATATTCACATCCTTAAATGTATTCATTCAAATGAACTTCGTTAACACATATCACACACACATATGTACACTCACGATACAACAATTAACATATAAAACATTTATAATTTTTGGTCAGGAGATCTGAAGATGACCTCTTGAAAAAAAAAATTACGTAATCTCACAATTACTAAGACGATAATTTAGTTAATATTTAATATTATTGTTATGGGACTATAATCTAGGATGGAACTAAGGTAGGCCTGCTGTTAAGCAGTTGCATCATTTCAGCACTTCTGTTGTTACATGATGATTTAAATATTCCTCCAATATGACAAAACTCCGTCGCATTCTGCACCCGCTGTCTTATATTTATCGAACACAGTAATTGGGACAAGAAGAGCTTACGAATTAACTTCTAGGTCTTGAAGTTTAGCGGGAGGGAGTGAAAGAGTAGAGTACATTCGTAAACCAAAATCTTTAAAAATGAATTGATAGTGTATGTTAAAGATGAATTTGTTGAAATTGACGAAGATAAATAACTAATTCAATAAACGGTTCCAAAACATTGCTGCACAAACTTTCTCAGTCACCCATCATCGAAATCAAATAAAAACCAGCCAAAACTATTAGTCACCAAAAATGTCATCTATCAGTCAAAAAGTGAAACTGTCCCACAGACGCCATCTTTGAAGTAATATTCTTATATTTAAATATGCCATAAACTTGTCCGCAACATAAACCATAATTGAATAAAATCTAGCTTTAATGTCGGTCGTTAACACTCATTTTATTTCTTCCAATTAGTTCTGATTCATTTTTTTTATAATTTGCGAGTTATTAACTCGCAGGTGACAGATACCTTGGCAACTCCGCCAAATATCTTGGTATGATCCTAGATGCGAAACTTAAATGGAACGAACATATAAAAGAAAATGGTAACTGAACATCAAGCTAAGGAAGACGCATTGGCTGATTGGGAGCAGTCACAGCTCTCCCTGTATAACAAACTACGAGTATATAAGCAAATACTCAAACCTGTTTGGATATACGATATTCAACTCTGTGGCTGTACCAAGAAGACAAATATTTTTAAAAAATAGAAGTATTTCAGAACAAAGTAGTGCGTAGCATCACCAACGCGCCGTGGTACAATCGTCTGTATCGTGACTTGAGACTGCCCACCGTAGCAGAGGAGGTCAAGAAGGGTGCCATCAAACATTCAGCGCGACTGAACAGCCCTGAAAATGAAGTGATACTCAACCCCAGCAAAGATTATGCAGGCTGAAAAGGATCAAGCCGCAGGACCTGCTCCTGTGATCCTGTGGCTGTGGATATCACTAGATTGAGTGAAACATAGAGATGGGAATTGGTAAACGCACCAGGACTGAAAGGACTACTATTATTGGAAAAAGTACTAGATAAGTTTTGTCTGTAGACTTAGTTGTAATAATTTTTTTTTATTTTATTTTTTTAAATATGCAACTATGTACAAGGGTTTGTGTCGTTTTCTTCACATTTCATTAAAATTTGAACGAAATGAGATTTTCAGATATGTTATAACAACTCCATGGTCAATTTTTTTACCTTTACTTCACGAACAGACATTTTCAAAAAGATCCATATACGTTTACTTGGGTCCTCAGCGGTTCCTTAAAGTCTCAAACCAAATTTGATTCAAATCGGTTCACGCGTTTGGACTCTAAGATCACTACATACACGAGACCGACGCATTTCCAAAACCAATTTTTAGTCTCAAAATGAATGCATCCACAAAAAAACATGACATCGATTTTGTACCCATCAAATAAATTTCTCTATACTACATATATATGAGAAATTAAAACGTAATAAACAGCATTCCAGAAAGGCTTAAAGAATGAAAACGATTTAAAACAGCAAAGAAATTGTTGGTTATCCCCTTTCGTTTTTGTTTAAAGACGAAAACCTCTAGATCATCATCGCCTTATGAAAAAAAAATAAGATAAATAAAAACCTGGAATACTCAAATAGTATCAGAGTCGAAATAGAACAATAATTGGTCAAGACAGACCTGATAGGAAAGACACAGAGAGTGATGTAATCCCAAAACTAAAAAATGTGTACATCCAGCCTGGTTCCCTCAGATTTGTTAAGCCCGCCCTCACTATAATAAACCCCTGATGATATTATTGTAATATTTTACTTATACTAAATAATCTTAAATAATAACGATTGTATAAGAAAAAGTGCAATGACTTGTGTACATACACAGAAAGTAAGAAATATAGCGGAGACTGTCAGAGACAAGAGAGAAATATTGTAAATTTGATGATAAAACAAAAACTGTAAGAATAAAATATCACTGTCGCAAGATATCTAAATATGAGCTGCTGTATAATATGGGCAGTAAAAAGTAAATTGCAAGAAGGGGAGTCACGAGGGAGGGACTGATCCTCGTTATCAATTGTTACAAAGACTCCCCCAGTCATCTGGCGGTCAAAAGTCATCCGAGATAAAGATCGCATCCGAAGCACAGGCCGCAATGTAAAATTGATAGGGTAGATTAGGTAGGGATGTTGACCGCCACAACCGCTTCGGCTTATTGGAATATTCTTGGATTTCCAGCCGTTATAGATTACTATCAAGTAGGATATTTCCCAATTATTATTGAAAGCTGCCTATATCATTTGATATACTGGAGTAAAACATATTTCCTTTTATACGGATAATATATCACTGTATTGGATTGCTTTCAATAACGATATAGAGTACTAGTTATTGACGTCTCTTTTATAACCCCGAAGAAGATAGAAATTACATTGTTTTCATTTGTTACCGCAAGTTTATTTACATTTCATACCCTCAGGCGTTATTTATAACGAGGCTTGGCATTCCCGAGGAACTCTAGCTGATTCTACACTGTTTTTCATGTAGTCTTGTGTTAAATTCCTCTTTTCAATCTTTCTCTCGAGTAACTCGGTCCTAAAGCTATTAGAGTATTCGAGGGTTAGAGGTATTTATTTTGTATTCATTTCTTTTATTTTTTGAAACAACAAGGAAAAATTCATTACAGTATATTCTTCCCATTTAAAACGTCCACTACAAATCAAAAATGATTACATAAAGATATTAAAGTAAATACTAATTATTGGACCACCAATTTGGGACATTAATCCTCACATTTCACCAAAATTTTATTAAAAAGAGTAAATCCAATTTTGAAAAATTATAGAGGAGAAGGTGGTAATATGGACCCCCATTTTGTTTTTTTATTATACAATTAATATTATTAATCTAAAATAGAGGTGATTAGCATAGTTACAATGGGGTGTTAGTTACTGGAAACTTTGTAATAAGTTAAGGCGTTCATTTTATTAATTTTATTATTTGATTTTCAAAAGTTGACACATTCTTTAAAAAATGGGATGTGCAGTTAATATGGCTCCCCATGGTGTTTGTAATATGGACCCCTTATTAATGTAAGGAAATATTGGAGAATAAAATTATTAGAATAACTTGTGACAAAAAATGTTTATTATACATAAGTACAAGTAGATACAGTAGATATATAAAAAATGAAACTGTAAATGACATTGAATGGGGGGGGGAACGAATGACAGAAATCGCAGATATACTCCTCTTTCTCTGCCCCTGCACATTCACTATGAGCCCAAAGAGAACACTTTACGCATTGAACCCATAATTCCCCGCGGACGTTACTGGAGAACTTATCGCAAAAAAGACACGACGCGTCTTCTTGGTCTGGTTGAGATTCTCCCACTAGGAGGTCAATAGGTGATTCATCAGAGTAAGTAGAGAGCTGCATCCCGTCATCGTCATCGTCACTGCTGTCGGCTTGGGGTTTGTGTTTAGGGTTATTCTTCTTTGTTTTCCTTGCATTGTCATGTTGGGTTAAGTCAGACGTGGTTGCTTGTTCTGCAGGGGCCATGGTCGATATTTTTTAAAAATTTTATATCGATAACCCAAAAACCTGTATTTTTAAGAGATGGTGTCCAATACGTTTTCTTTAGACACTTAGGGGCTACGATTTAGAAAAAAATTATCAAAATCGATTTTGATAAAATAGAAAGTTATGTTTTTGTGTTATTGCAATCACCCACTAATTGTGTTATCGAAAACAACAAAAATCCTGAGATATGACCAAATATACTGACACACCAATTTATTTTAAATAGAAAACATTTCATGATTTAGAATTCAATTTTAAACATATTTTGCTCTTTAATATTGTTTCCTTAGATTCAACAATACAATAGAAATTTTAGAAACAACCGATATCTCTGTTATGGTGTATAGTGCAGGAAAATTAGCGTTTAAAATTAAATATTGTCATGATTATTTATGACCAAGTAAAGCGTGGTCTTGTTTTAATTAGACCGTTTGGGACGTTACTTATGTTTTTTGTGTATTAGATAATAAATTGAAATTATTTCTGTATATATAGGCCTAGTGTACTGTGTTAGTTTAATTAATTGAATTATTTCTGTGTTTCTAACGTATTATGTCATCAATTAAAATAATTTCTTATATTAAAAAAATTTACATATTTTTTTTTTTTATCGTAATACAATCACTGGTTGTGAATATAAATTTATTCATAGCCTTTGGTGGTTAGATTTAGGTTTGTTGTTTCATAAGTAGTCTACATCTTGAATTGACCACAAAGCCTTAGGGGGATAAAGACTGACTAAACCGACAATTCCAGTTGATTGTCACGTAGTTTGTAGATGACCCTTGTTGATTGTTATGTCTACTACTATCTTCTTTCTAGAATAAATTGCTTTTGTTGCAAAACTTGTAAAGTACTGACTTCAACTCAAACACTGTAATATTAAGAACTCTACTTAAACAGAACTGTCGCGCAGTTCATTTTTCCTCTTGTTGTCTAAATTTATAATAAATTAATATTTTTCATTATAGACATAATTCATCTGCTTCACATAACTTTGTCAAATTAACTGATCTCCATTCAGCAATGAGGTGAACTTAATTTTTGTTTTTACTTTCTCACATAGCAGAAAGTTATATATATCCGTTTTGAGATTCCTTGAGTTCAAAAATTTGGTTTTTTTTTGTGTTAATCCTATCTCTTATAATTGCCGGTTTGAATATTATCGCTATTAACAAAATATCGTCCAAAGGGTAGAAAAAATACGTAATTTTTGATAATCGGCTTTACCAATATTTAGTTTTAGTGAAAAGTGAAGATTTAATGACTCAAAATTTTGTGCAAATGTAAAGATATATTACGATTCAAAAATAATTGGCGAAAAAGAAGAACTTGACCGCCATCGTTAAAAATTCAAATTTAATTCAATACGATTTACACTGAGGATGTGTTTGGCACGATCGAAGCAAGTTTACACTGAGGATGTGTTTGGCACGATCGAAGCAAGTTTACACTGAGGATGTGTTTGGTACGATCGAAGCAAGTTTACACTGAGGATATGTTTGGCACGATCGAAGCAAGTTTACACTGAGGATGTGTTTGGCACGATCGAAGCAAGTTTACACTGAGGATGTGTTTGGCACGATCGAAGCAAGTTTACACTGAGGATGTGTTTGGCACGATCGAAGCAAGTTTACACTGAGGATGTATGTTTGGTACAATCGAAACAAGTTTACACTGAGTATGTGTTTGGCACGATCGAAGCAAGTTTACACTGAGGATGTGTTTGGCACGATCGAAGCAAGTTTACACTGAGGATGTGTTTGGCACCAACGAAGCAAGTTTACACTGAGGATGTGTTTGGCACGATCGAAGCAAGTTTACACTGAGGATGTGTTTGGCACGATCGAAGCAAGTTTACACTGAGGATGTATGTTTGGCACGATCGAAACAAGTTTACACTGAGTATGTATGTTTGGCACGATCGAAACAAGTTTACACTGAGGATGTATGTTTGGCACGATCGGAGCAAGTTTACACTGAGGATGTGTTTGGCACGATCGAAGCAAGTTTACACTGAGGATGTATGTTTGGTACAATCGAAGCAAGTTTACACTGAGGATGTATGTTTGGCACGATCGAAGCAAGTTTACACTGAGGATGTGTTTGGCACGATCGAAGCAAGTTTACACTGAGTATGTATGTTTGGTACAATCGAAACAAGTTTACACTGAGGATGTATGTTTGGCACGATCGAAGCAAGTTTACACTGAGGATGTATGTTTGGCACGATCGGAGCAAGTTTACACTGAGGATGTGTTTGGCACGATCGAAGCAAGTTTACACTGAGGATGTATGTTTGGTACAATCGAAGCAAGTTTACACTGAGGATGTATGTTTGGTACGATCTTAGCAAGTTTACACTGAGGATGTATTTTTTTTTTTTAACTTTAATGTAATAGCAGATATTTCTTGTTGAAACTCCATATTCAAGGATAAAATAAAGCAAAAGCTTAAAGTTTCAAATATTTAATAGTACAATATATAGTATACTATTAAATATTTGAAACTTTAAGCTTTTGCTTTATTTTATCCCTGAGGATGTATGTTTGCCACGATCGAAGCAAGTTTACACTGAGGATGTATGTTTGACAAGATCGAAGCAAGTTTACACTGAAGATGTGTTTGGCCTGAGCAAAACAAGTTTACACTGAGGATGTGTTTGGCACGAGCGAAGCACGTTTACACTGAGGATGTATGTTTGTGACGATCGAAGCAAGTTTACACTGAGGATATGTTTGGCAAGAGCGAAGCAAGTTTACACTGAGTATGTGTTTTGCACGATTGAAGCAAGTTTACACTGAGGATGTGTTTGGTACGATCGGAGCAAGTTTACACTGAGGATGTGTTTGGTACGATCGGAGCAAGTTTACGCTGAGGATATGTTTGGCACGATTGAAGCAAGTTTACACTGAGGATGTGTTTGGTACGATCGGAGCAAGTTTACACTGAGGATGTGTTTGGTACGATCGGAGCAAGTTTACACTGAGTATGTGTTTGGCACGATTGAAGCAAGTTTACACTGAGGATGTGTTTGGTACGATCGGAGCAAGTTTACACTGAGGATGTGTTTGGTACGATCGGAGCAAGTTTACACTGAGGATGTGTTTGGTACGATCGGAGCAAGTTTACACTGAGGATGTGTTTGGTACGATCGGAGCAAGTTTACACTGAGTATGTGTTTGGCACGATTGAAGCAAGTTTACACTGAGGATGTGTTTGGTACGATCGGAGCAAGTTTACGCTGAGGATATGTTTGGCACGATTGAAGCAAGTTTACACTGAGGATGTGTTTGGTACGATCGGAGCAAGTTTACACTGAGTATGTGTTTGGCACGATCGAAGCAAGTTTACACTGAGGATATGTTTGGCAAGAGCGAAGCAAGTTTACACTGAGTATGTGTTTGGCACGATCGAAGCAAGTTTACACTGAGGATGTGTTTGGTACGATCGGAGCAAGTTTACGCTGAGGATGTGTTTGTCCTGAACAAAGCAAGTTTACACTGAGGATGTGTTTGGTACGAGCGAAGCAAGATTGTGCTGAGGATGTGTTTGGTACGAACAAAGCAACTATACGCTGAGGATGTTTTGGTACGAACAAAGCAAGTTTGTGCTGAGTGTGTACGTTTGGCACGAGTGAAGCAAGTTTACGACATATTTGAATATATATTTTTCAAAGATGGAGTTCTTTTCACTTTTTGACCGACAACTACCGAATTGACTTTTCTTTTTTTTTGAGAAAAAGTTTTAATTGGATTTTTTCTTGATTTTGGGGATGATTAAGTGAGAGAGTTAGTGCAATTTATTTTGCATTTTTTTATTTTTTTTAACATTTTTTTTAGTAACGTTATTATTATTTTTTCTATTGTATAGGTAAGAATAATTTTTTCTTTTTTCTTCTTCATTTACTTTTGTTGTTTTTTTTTTCTTTTCTTTTTTTTTCTTAGTTTCGATATTATTTTCGTTATGGGGTTGTTAAGTGTAGCTTCATAAGCTACACTTAACAACCCCATAACGAAAATAATATTTCTTTTGGTTTTTCATTGTGTACTGTGTTTTTTTTAACTAGACCATTATTGGGATCTCTGAAACAATAAGATTTACAGAAAACGTCAAATGAGGGACCTCACCTCCTCTTTCCTCTGTAATAAAATGGCCTATTTTACAGCCATTTTCCAATGTGGAGGTCACTTTAAAATTTCTTATTGAACACTCATTTTTTAAGTTTAATTTGGGTTTTTAATTGTTTTTAAAACTTTTTATTCTTGGCTATTTTTTACTATTTTACGAGATATAAACCCCCAAAATTTCGCCAAAAGTTCTGTTTAAAATACAATAAACCAATTTATTATTACTCTTGTTTTAATTTCAGTTAAACATGTATTGTTTTGTGAATACTGTTGAATTTAGGGATTTATACAAATGAAATTTTTCAGATGAAACTTGACAGCCGGTAGGTGTTTAGAAATCCTAGAATATCTTTTGATGAAGTCAATTGAAGAGCTTCCACTTAATATCAGGATTAAATTAATGTACCAGTAAGACGGAGCACCAGCTCATAATAGCGACCTTGTTGTGCAGTTTAGGTACATACGGGCCTGCAAGGTCTCCAAACCGATTCCTTTTGATTTTTCTTATGGAGGTACAGTACCTAAAAAATTAACTCTATGATGAACGTTATGCTTCGGTCGAGGACATGAAAGAAAAAACTAGTAAGATTTTATTTTAAAATTCATCATAATACTATTAAAAAAACTATCAATAATTGTTTTGTAACAGCTAAACATGCATATTCAACAACGGTGGACATTTTGAACATCAGCTGTAAGACTAGTCATTGTGTTCCAGATATTTATAATCGTAATAAAATGCAAAATTAGACAGGATTCCTAAAACAATACATGTATAACTGAAATTATAACAAAAGTATTAATAATTTTGGACCGTATACTCACGTATTTTACACGGAACTTTGGCGAAATTTAGGGGCTGACATCTT
Source organism: Aphrophora alni (assembly GCA_963513935.1). Taxonomy (NCBI): domain Eukaryota; kingdom Metazoa; phylum Arthropoda; class Insecta; order Hemiptera; family Aphrophoridae; genus Aphrophora; species Aphrophora alni. The sequence continues at coordinate 26,193,978 of OY740765.1, read as the reverse complement.
GTAAACAAGTAAGAATATAAAAAATAAACAAGAAATAAAAAGTCTTAAATTGTTCTATAAACATAAATATATAGTTGATTCTATAAGAAATTTTAAAGTTAACCACAATATTTGAAAATGGGGGTAATATTATTTAAAACTTCATAAAGACCATTTTATTGCGAATGAAAACGTAAGTAAGGTCCCCCCCCCCGTTTGAAGTGTTTGTGGAGGGGGGGTTGTGGGTGTGTGGTGTGTCTGTCTGTCTGTGTGTGTTTTACGTTCATAATGATTCTAGTTATCTCGAATGAAGCAGTTATGCTTATTTACATTCCAACTATTAAGCAGGAGCTCACTTTAGTGAGTACGGCTTTGGCAATCCCGAGAGAACCTACCTGGATCTACACATTTTTCATGTATTCTTGAGTTACTCCTCTCTATTTCACCATTCCTATCAGATCTTGTTTGATCAACTGTTGGTCCTTTCCGACCTTAACGCTATTAGTATTCGAGGGCTAGGGGTCTTTATTTTATGTTCTTTTCTTTTTTTTAAGAAATGCTATGATGATGAAAGATGTTTTGCCTTTAAACAATAAGAAATTAAATACTTTCCCACTAACAAGAAATGTGGCTTCATCTGAGATAAGAGTAGTAATTGTATTATATCCAAGAAAATGTTATCACAAAATTCATGTACAGCTTGAATTGCTAAAATAATACGCAAATTTTTAAGCAAAACTAAAGTTAAAAATGTATTTGAAATTTCAAGGGAAGTCTTACAACATATAGAAGAGAGGCGTGGTAGTACTGTACGGATCGTAGAATTTCATTTTTAGGAGGGTGGGTGTAATACAATTAATAATAACAAAAGATGATTTCTATCTTAGATTTTATTTGATTTTTAAAAATATTTTAAATATCTTATAACAAAATTTATTACCATTACAATTTAATAGTTGGATGATTGTAATTTTAAGGTAAGTATATTTAATTTCGTAGAATTTAATCTTTGGTTTGAAGGGAGAAAGATGTGGGGATACTAATTAAATAAATAAAAATGAGATTTAGAAATGATAAAGTAATAAATTTTTTTTTTTTTATTTTATATGTTTGTCCGACCGGTTTAAACTTTATTTTGAATCTATTATTATCATACTATTATATAAAAGAACACCATAATTATAAAATAAATATCGAGCTTCACTTGCTAAATGGTATATTTGGCAGAATAAAACTTGAACACAAATTCTCACAATTAGTACGTTTATTGATTCAAACGCGTTTCAACGACGAAGTCGCCATTTTCAGTGATGCAACTTGTGAGAATTTATGTTCAAATTTTATTCTATCAAATATAAAGGAGCATTTAAAATAAATATTTGAAAATATAATAAAGATTAATACAATACTTCCATAACACAATATAAAGTTATCTTGGAAGGAATCTATTTGTGCTACCTCTAAGGCAAAGTCGTTTAGAGGTTACAGAGGTTACAAAGAGAGAAAAAATAAAACGTAAGAAATGAGGTAAAGAGGATTTATAAATAAATTAAAGTATACCAATTAATATATAAGAGAAATAATAAAAAAGCTGAAAATAAAACAATATAAGAAAGCCACAAACAGACTAATTGAGTAGTAAATATTGAACTATAATTAAAATATTAAAGTAGGCCCCCTACTCTACATCTTACTATAAACACATAACTTACCTTTTTTTTTTTTTTTTTTTACATAAACATACTCTCTTCTAGTTACGAACTCAACACTTTCTCCCTCAAACACATACCTAACCTAACCCCCCCCCCCCGAACACACACACACACACACACATACACACATACACACACTTACAGACAGCGATATTTTATCACATGATCACATTCAACAACGTCCCTGCTTAAAAGCCTGACCTTTAGGAGGTTCAAAAATCTTTTTGTTTTTACATATTTTAACTTTGTAGGGAAGTTTATCAGAACGTTACGTGTAATTATAGAGAAGAAATTGAAATAAATTGTTAATTTTAGTTTTTTACCACCATTGCTTTCTTGTTGTCTCTTAGAAAGTAATAGCCTAAATTTTGCTAATAAAGTCTGAAACACCTCAACTCTTAAACTAAAATACTTTTATAAAAAATAACGAAGTGGCAATATAGTATATCAGTTACGCTGCTAATCAGCTACTTGACTTATTTCGGTTGTTAAAACATGGAGTTCAGTTTTCTTTTGATTATTAATCAATCAAAATTATTTTTTAAAAACTTAAGAACATCAGCAGTCTCCGAAGTTTAAATCAACTTACCATATCCCTCGAAGATTACTGGAAGAAATATTGAAAAAAATTCAAAATGACAGCCGTTAAATAATTTCATATCTGTGCAATGTTTGTACACTCATTATTTATTTTGTCACGTGACCAAAAACGACTTTTATTTACTTCGTGACATAACGAAGAGAAGTTTTGTTTCTTTATAATATCGTGTTCCACAAATGATGTATTTCCTACAAAGGCGAGGTTGTATTATCTGTTAGTATTGTAAAAAGTTTGGCATTTGTGATTTATTTTGTTTGAAATTAATGTGTTTTTTATGGAATAACAACTCGCGTGTCATGGTATATTAAAACATAAGGATTTCCCTGGATATGTCCTTCTCCTTTTGAAATGAGTCACGGAATGTACAATAAATGCTTCCTATTAATGTTTCTCCGCTCTGACAATTCTAAAGCGTTTGCATTTTATTTTATTATCGACAACGTTAAAAGGCTATTTCTTCCAAGTTATAGTCTAATTTAAATATATATAAACATCTTTCTTATCTACGTGTTTCTGTCAATCAGCCAGTCTGCCTCGCCGTATTTCTTTCTCTCTCTCTTTCACACGCACAAAGAAGTCTGAACATCTGATTGAATATCAATCGATAATATATATAGGGTAGAGCGAGGCTAGGAGAATGTGTAGTTTGGGAACGACAAGGGAGGGTATCATAATATTTACAAATCACTGCAATTAGAACAAGAGGACAAAGGTTATATTGATGACAGATATGACTAATGGGTTATTAAATGGATTTTAAAATGGGGAATAGAAATGATTAAACTTAATTTTAACCTATGGATGAAATACGAAAATTATAAATGTCCTTTTTGTAAAACAGCGACAAACAAAGCATGTTGAATTTTTAAATTATAGGAATTGTAAGGATTGGATCCTTGCGAAATTTCAAAGAAACGCAAAGGATCTGTTACGAGAATTAATTTATAAATTGTTAATTATGCTTGAAGAAATAAGTAATATGTTTTCAGTGTATACTTTTATTTGAGAAAGTATAACAAATTGAAAGTAAAAACAAATACACATTAGGTTTTTTTAAGTACCTGTTAGGAATTAGTCTTATCTATATACAGCCGATGCACGATTTGTTAGGAGTTGGTTTAACTAATTTTTACCACGTTTTTATTAGTTCGGTTTCCGTCATATCTGTCTGTCTGTCTGTCTGTCTGTCTGTCTGTCTGTCCGGGTGGAATTTTGCAATCGAGTTTAAACTAACTTCCCGAAAAGCTAGAGACCTGAAATTTTGAACATAGGTCAGAATTGGATGACAATACAATATTCAGTTGGTTTCTTGTTTCTACATTTGTTTAAACAACACGTAATGAGAGGTAATATTTTGAATTTCAGACATTTGCAGCTAAACAGATATGTGAAATGCATTGGGAATTTCCCATATATGTCCCTATCAGAGTCTCAACTATATATACAAAATCGATTGAAATCTTTCACCCGGACATAAGATTAAAAAACAGAAAATAATAAATCAAATAATTTTTTTTTAACATACCACGTTTTTAAAACGGACTAAAAAGTATAAAATGTTTTTTCATGACCCTTCTACAATTTTGAGGGAGGATTGTTAGTGGCTATGGATATATTTGGAATACTTGGAGAGAAAAACGTGGGGGCAGCCAGTAAATAATACAAATAGACAATCCGGATGAATTCACAGCTAATTTCAGTGAATCGGAAATGAGATTCACTGTAATTTAATTTATTTACTCCTCCTTAACTATCATAGATTGCCTGCGCCCCACGTTTTTTCTCTCCAAGTATTCCAAATATAACCATAGCCACTAACAATCCTCCCTCAAAATTTTAGAAGAGTCATGACAAATTATTTTATACTTTTTAGTCCTTTTTAAAAACGTAGTATGTTAAAAAATATATATTTATTTGATTTACTATTTTTTATCCGTACCACATGCACAATGTCTGGTTTTAACCTTCTGTATTTGTACAACTCTATTTCGAAATTGAGGGGTGTGATTTTTTGTTATTATATAGCGTCCTGATTATTCTTGTGCTAATGTGCAGGGTTAATAAAGCAGGTATTTTGTCTAGTCAGCTATTGCGACACTCTCTGATATATTTCACAACAATATTCTGCTTTCTGTTTATTGTTTTGAGACTTTTTTATAATTTTATCTAACAACTATTCTTAACAATTATGTCTTACATACTTTATAACAATATTAGTTGCTCCACCATAATACCATTTTATTTAGATGTGGTTTTGTTAAATATAATGTTTTCTTGGGAGGTTAGGGTTCGAATTAGATTTTTTACAATAACTTCGTTATTTGTCATTGAAGAGATGTTGGGTTACAGTGTATTATTTTTGTTTTATTATTATTAAGTGGGTATTTCATAACGATGGCATAATACCTTATTTATTTAAAAGGTATATTAACAAAAATATAATAATGGAAACCGAATTTCAATCTGTGCTTTCAATTCAACATGGCAACCCAGAGTATATAACATTTCTAAAATGTATGTACGCCATTCTTAAGTGTTTTTCAGTTTTAAAAAAATCAAGTTTTTTTTATATTTGTAAGTAGCTGCTACTATAATACTAAGCTGTTTAATACTTATGCTCTTGAAATATAAATTGTAGTAAACAAATTTAATTAAAATATACAAAATAAACTCGAATATTGTTGACCACCAGCTGATAAAAATTAGGTATTTACTATTGTGTTTATTTTTAGTAGACCTTCGAGAGACTTCATTGTCGAGTTTACACCTCTACCACCTTCCCTCCTCTCTTAAAGGGAGTAAAACAATATTCAGGCAGATAATGAATCGCTTTCACATCGAAATTGCCGTCACCCATGTTTTAGCACTCTCAAACTACCAATTGTTTTCTGTTTCTACCAATATGTTTTCTCTTTCTCTATTAGTTGTAGATTCTCAATTATCCCTCAATGGTTGGTTAACACCGTAAATGTTAGAGCCCTCACGGGAATTGAACCCGGAACGTGTGTCACTTGTAAAGTGAGATCGCTAACCCCTACACCAACTGCAGGCTCTCCCCAAAGGGAGATTAAACTGCTAATATTCCTCCTCTAGAGCGGAATAACGAATTGTTAATTATTTTGGATATATTATTAATATTATTTAATTTACACAATCAGGAGACAAAGTAAGACGTTATATGTTTTGAAGTTGATTAAAAATTTAATTTTTAATTTCCTGAATTAACCATGAATAATTAGAAACAAACATGTTCAAAATAATTAGAAACAACAAAATTAATTAATTTTTTGACAGGATATGATTTTTTTTTTTTTTTTTTTTTTTTTTTTTTTTTTTTTTTTTTTTTTAACAAAAAGGTCGTACAAACCTTTAACAATTAACCTTTAACAATTAACGATTTAAAACAACTCATGCTCTTTGGGAACATATAATATTTACATATATTTGTTTTTTTACGAAATGTACAATTAATTACTAGAGAGTCTAATTTCCCCCTGGATTTTCCAAACACGTAAATATAAACAAAGAAATGTAGAAATAACTGCGGTTGCAGGAAAGCAAGACTGAAATGTTGTAGTTTCGGCGAACCTTGTTATGGAGTTGATTGTTCCAAAACTGATTTTCAAGTAGATGATGGTAAAAAAATCTGTGGTTGTAGAGAATTTACAGGATGATAAGTAATAGCTAATGTTTCTGACGTTACGTCTGGTAAGGAATGTGAAAATAAGGGTGACATTGAAGAAGGAAAAGATCAAAGAGAACCACAATAAGATAATGATAAAATACTGTGGTGGTTGAGAATTTTCAGGATGATAACTAACAGCTAATGTCTCTGACGTTACTTCTGGTAGGGAATGTGAAAATCAGGATGATATTGAAGAAGGAAAAGATCAAAGAGAACCACAATAAGATAATGATAAAATACTGTGGTGGTTGAGAATTTTCAGGATGATAACTAACAGCTAATGTCTCTGACGTTACTTCTGGTAGGGAATGTGAAAATCAGGATGACATTGAAGAAGAAAAAGATCAAAGAGAACCACAATAAGATAATGATAAAATACTGTGGTGGTTGAGAATTTTCAGGATGATAACTAACAGCTAATGTCTCTGACGTTACTTCTGGTAGGGAATGTGAAAATCAGGATGATATTGAAGAAGGAAAAGATCAAAGAGAACCACAATAAGATAATGATAAAATACTGTGGTGGTTGAGAATTTTCAGGATGATAACTAACAGCTAATGTCTCTGACGTTACTTCTGGTAGGGAATGTGAAAATCAGGATGATATTGAAGAAGGAAAAGATCAAAGAGAACCACAATAAGATAATGATAAAATACTGTGGTGGTTGAGAATTTTCAGGATGATAACTAACAGCTAATGTCTCTGACGTTACTTCTGGTAGGGAATGTGAAAATCAGGATGATATTGAAGAAGGAAAAGATCAAAGAGAACCACAATAAGATAATGATAAAATACTGTGGTGGTTGAGAATTTTCAGGATGATACCTAACAGCTAATGTCTCTGACGTTACTTCTGGTAGGGAATGTGAAAATCAGGATGATATTGAAGAAGGAAAAGATCAAAGAGAACCACAATAAGATAATGATAAAATACTGTGGTGGTTGAGAATTTACAGGATGATAACTAACAGCTAATGTCTCTGACGTTACGTTTGGTAGGGAATGTGAAAATGAGGATGATATTCGAGAAGGAAAAGATCAAAGAAAGCCAGAAAAGCGATAACGGAAGATACAATTTTATCTAAAAAACAATATCATATGAAAGAAGATACAATTTCCTCTACAAACAATATCACATGAAGTAAAATACAATTTCCTCTACAAACAATATCACATAAAGGAAAATACAATTTCTCCTACAAACAATATCACATGAAGGAAGATACAATTTCCTCTACAAACAATATCACATGAAGGAAGATACAATTTCCTCTACAAACAATATCACGTAATGGAAGATAAAATTTCCTCCAAAAACAAAATCACGTAACGGAAGATACAATTTCCCCTAAAAAACAATATCACATGAAGGAAGATACAATTTCCTCTACAAACAATATCATGTAACGGAAGATACAATTCCCCCTAAAAAACAATATCACATGAAGGAAGATACAATTTCCTCTACAAACAATATCACGTAACGGAAGATACAATTTCCTCTACAAACAATATCACGTAACGGAAGATACAATTTCCTCTACAAACAATATCACGTAACGGAAGATACAATTTCCTCTACAAACAATATCACGTAACGGAAGATAAAATTTCCTCCAAAAACAATATCACGTAACGGAAGATACAATTTCCTCTACAAACAATATCACGTAACGGAAGATACAATTTCCTCTAAAAACAATATCACGTAACGGAAGATACAATTTCCCCTAAAAACAGTATCACATGAAGGAAGATACAATTTCCTCTACAAACAATATCACGTAACGGAAGATACAATTTCCTCTACAAACAATATCACGTAACGGAAGATACAATTTCCCCTAAAAACAATATTACATGAAGAAAGATACAATTTCCTCCTTTTTTTGTTAAAAAAAAACAAATAAACAAATATATACAAAATTGTAGGAAAATTAGATAATAAATTATAAATACAATATTATCAATAAACTGTGCAAAAAAACTGCACAACCTTTCTCACTCACCCAAAATCAAAGAAAAGCCGACGACACTAATCGTTATCAATCATTTTTATTCAGTAATTGTCAGTCAAAAAGTAAAATTGAACCATGAAACTTTACGTTCGGATCTGGGTTATCAATCTTCGCATTTCACTAAAAATTCGAACGAAATCAGTAGAGCCGATTTTCAGAAATTACGTCTTTTACAACCACCCCTGGCTGATTTTTCGGATTTTAGCGATAACTCACGAACCGGCATCTATGCGTTTGTTAGGGTTGTTTGAACAAAATTTGATCAAAATGGTTAAGAGAAACAATCGTAACAGTGTTTTTTTCTTATGCCTAAATATTGAGTTATAAAAAATAGAAAAAAGTCCCAAGATAACGCCCAAAATACGCCCACGTAAACAATAAATAGTTACGCAAAATAACATAAATACGCCTAACCTAACTTGATTAAAATCGACAAACGCGTTTGGGCTGTAGAGTAGGCCTACTGCACATGATTCCAAAACAGTCATTCTTTTGTTACGGACGTGACCGTTACATGCATTACAACTTCGAAAAAAAGAAAAGTTAATTTTATTTTGTAAATTGTTAAAGCTCAACTGGTAGGTAATTTTTTATACTATTTTTGAACTAAATTGTAAATGATCATATTATTGGTTTTGATGTATAGTTCAACTAAGTTGGAGTTACGGACGTGTCTTGAAAAGCACTAATCTTCTGACATACTATTACAATTGTTAATAAGTATGTTAATTTCTTGGGAAATTTATGAAATAAATTTTTGTCAGATTATCTTAAGATAAATACCTTCTTAGAAACATTAGTGTTCAATCTTAAAATCCTGTAATATTTCAATTAAAAAATTGATAAAACGTTACGGACGTGACACTGGTTTGTTACGGACGTGACAATAAACCCAATAGTCTGTTAAAAGTACTTTATTTTACATTAAAAAGTTTTCAGTGCTTTTCTTACATTCTTTTTATTTAAAAGTAAGACTTATTTGATCTATAAAAGAACATAAACAAACTTAATTACATCTTAAATATGTGTTTGAATCAAGAGGAATTATTGTGAAATTGTTAGGAAAATGTATTCATTATTAATGAAACAGTTATCATGTTTGTAAGCCACAATAACTTGTTCATAAAGTTCACTGATATTCTTGGTAATTTACTGACAATTAGTCACTGATAAATATAAAGTGACTAGATGTATACCAACTTCAGAGATGTAAATATCCACAAAATAAAGAATTCTGCTACAGGATATTGTTGGTAATATAAGTTAAGGTATTTTAATAGACTTTAATAAACTTTTTACTGAGAAATTCAGAAAATAATTTTTTTAGTGTTAGGTGTATGTTTGTAAAGAATGGCTGAAAACACCTTTTTGATCTGAGGGGATCTCAAAATGGATATATCCACAAAAAAACTGGATATCGATGTTTTGACCCATCACATAACTTATACTTCGTAAATTACGTAAGAAAAGAAAATTTATAGTTCCTACCACCGCGCATATACACTACAGAAAAACTGTAGATATATACTAGTTGAAAATAGATTTTAAAATTTCAGTTCTTAAACTATTTGTGCAATTAGATACCCTGTATTTGAGTTGATAGACAAGCTGTAATGAACAAGTAGGTTCCAAAATAGAACTTTAAATAAATACAAAATAATTGAGAAGAAAATGGAAGAGATATTGTATGACTAATATTTTACACATTCAATTATAATCACCCAAGTGTGCACACGTCAACACTAAATATCTTCGAATTTTAATTTAATGGTGTTAAGTAGATATTATTATTATTCTGCTGTAGATTACACACACGAAGTAAATTTATTGTATAATAGGAGGAAGCTGACACAAAACAACGTCAGTGTTGAGCATGAAATTATCATCTTTTGCTGTCTAAGATTAAAATGTATATTATTTTATTTTTGTATGTCCATTTTCTGAAAAGTATTTAAAAAGCTATTAATACATTATAAGCATAAATGTGTCTCGGAGACAAAATATTCGATTTCAAAGTAATATTTTGAAATAGTTGCAGTCAATTTAGTCTGATTTCAAAACGTATGCCACTTTAAGATTTCATTTAATGATAAGCTTTATACTCAAGGTAAGTTCCAGGATGAAGAAAGATGTCGTAGAAAGAATAAAGAAGAAAGGGGGAGGGTGAAGGGTGAGTCGAGTGCAAACACTTGTCTATTGATACTTGTCTTTAAGAATGTAATCACAACACACTACTCACGAGTACGCCTGTCTTTAAAATGTCAACAATTTGGGTTTTTTCCAGAATAATAAGCATTTCAAGGAACAGAAAAGCACAACTTTTCACTAAAATAATATTTAATTTATCAAAATTTAAATGTTTAGTTTAGATGAATTATTTAAACTCTCTCAGTAACTGAGTAACTTCACTATGGGGGTGAGCTATCTCATTTAATCCTGAGGGACTATAACTGGATCCTCACCTTTTTACATTTTTTTTTTGCTTTCATGACTGTCTGTCTGTCATCAAATCAGGGAAGCTCTATTTGAGACACTTCTTGTTGATAAAAAAAATTTCAAATTTTCCAATGAATGTTTGTGTGATGAAAAGATTTTACATTGAAAGTGTGTGCGATGAAATCATTTTTCATTGTGAAGTGTGTGTGAGGAAATAATTTCCTATTAAAAGTGGTGGCTTAATCACTACAAGTTGTTAAATAAAAAAAAATCATTGTAATCATTTTATGTTTAATTTTAATTTTATTCCTATTAGCCTACTATTATAATCCTGTTTATTTACTTTATTTTTAATTATACTATATTTCAATTTTAATTATTTTTTAGTTTTGTTTTCTATTTTCCTTTATGACAATTTTTTATGAAATATTGATAGTTTTATTTTTTTAATGTTAATTTAGTTTGTATTTTATTGTATTTTTTTAAATGTATATATTGTATATGGGGTTAAGTGGAAGAGATGACCACATGGTCCTAACATCGCCCTACAAAATAAACTCATTATCTATCTATAGTCTTGCTTTGGTAGAGAATTAATAAAGAAATTAAGCTTATTGTTAAATATTGAAATTTTTCAAATGAGGTTAAACTTAAACAGTTTACCCCTACATAATTAATATCGTAAAGAAGCCTTTTGGCAGCATTTTCTACATTTTTGATGAAAATTAGAAAAAAATTTGTACATGGTGGTAAAAGACGAGACTTAGGAACAAGTACATTGCTGGTATACAATCCGGAAGTATTGGTTTAGTCCAGTAATATAAGATATAAAACACTTCTGGTGTGGAGGGGGGGGTGTAATTTTACTGGATTGATCGTTCCTTAAGGAGATTAATTTGTCCTTATTAGAGATGAAAATAATTTGGTATTAACAATTCAGTTTTCAATATTTTAAAAAACTCCGTTTCAATAGCTCCTACATAGTAATTTAGTTATGTACAAATTTGATCATTGTGAAATATTATAGAAATTAGTTGGGTTCCAACTTGATTGAACTATTCACTGAGGTAAATTACATATTTTCTAAGTTTGCACATGCCTGATTTAAACAATTGACTATAAGTACTGAAATCTTTGATGTACTTAAATGAAACTTTGGAAATTATGCTTCTAATGAAGATTAATAATCGTATTTATTTAGAGTAAAAAAAAATTCAAATATAACCTAAAAACCCATTTTATAAAGTTTGATACTTTGTAGAAATAAGTCAAAAAGTCATACAAAATTAAATTTTCCTTTAAATTGTAACTTTCTAAAAGTACTTTGCTGTGAAAGAGAGGAAAGTCTAAGTACTGTATAAGTAACTCCTCAGCGAGTACGTGCGTGGCAATCCCAAGGAACATAGCTAGGTCTACACTTATCATATATTCTAGAATTAAATCCATCTCTTTCATCTTTCCTGTCAGCTCTATTTTGACCGAACCTAGTTACCTTTCGACCCTGAGGCTATTACAGTATTTGAGTCTAAGGATCTTCATTTTATGTTCTTTTTTCATTTTTTAATTAGGTGATGATGGCCGACGATTTTTCGCCTTTAAGCAATAAGAAGAAACAAAATATAATAAGTAAGTAACAACGTTATTTTCTGCTAAAGGCGATTGGATGAGGAGCTTATCCCTGACCAAATAATTGGGTAATGAGAAGTAGATTACCACATTACCCAGGCATGAATACTATAATTATTACATACATACAGATTTAAAATGGGACCATTCCAAATTATAGATTATTACGGTGGAATTTACGCTGTTTTTAAGCCCCGGATGGAAATTTGCCAAAAATGAAATAAATGTATATATGGAGGATTCTTTTGATTTCCTATCAAAGTGTTGGAAAACAATCAGAATTGAGATTTAGTATCAGCATCCACTGAGGAGTTTTTTTTTCTTTTCCGATCTGGGCTGTGAAAGCCTCCTTCAGAGGCCTCACCGGCGTCGACCTAGAGATCTTTTGCCGCCCCAATTTCCTTCCTACACCCAATCAGTAATACCCGTCATCCTTATGAAGGAACAGATACTACCGATAGGGTTATCTAGGATGGTTTCCATCTCTTTCCCCGGAGGGCCTAGAGAGTATAGCCTGGCTCGTCCTAACGCCTCACACTCTAAGAGAATGTGTTCTGCGGACTCTTCAGCCAAACCACATTTCCTGCAAGTATTGTCTGCAGCAATCCCTATCCTGTGTAGATGTTTTCTGAGGTGACAGTGGCTCGTTAGGAGCCCAACCACCCACCTCATGTTATCCCTTCTGAGAGAGATGAGTTGTTCAGCATGTTTCTTGCTTGGTCTAAATAGCCTTTTGAAAGTCTACTAGTAGTTGAATTCGTCCAGGCCCTATTCATCTCCTCCCGTATCCACGTAACAACCGCTGCTCTGGCATGTCATAGGAGATCCCGAACACCGGCTCCGGGCCCACGAAAGGGGATTCTGAACCTACCCTCGCTAATTCATCTGCTCTTTCATTACCATCAATACCTGAGTGGCCAGGAACCCAGCCCACAGTGACCGTGTTCACCTGACTAAGCTTTATCAATGATGAGATGCAATCCCATACCTGCTTCGATCGAGGAGATTACGATACAGAAAAATAAAGACGAAAAGGAAAAAATAAAACACTAGATATCTAAGAATGTAGTTAATCATATAATCTAAAGTAGGCTGTGCATAGTATCCACGAGGATTCCCCTCTTCTAATAATAATGCAGAAACTGTTTGTTACACTTTGTTTCATTAATGTGTAAATTCATCCAACGTGAAGATTATTTTACAACGATATTCAGGAATCCTTTATCAGTTAATAAAGTCTGAAATTATTGATGAATATACTGCAGTATGGAGATATTGTGATGAATGAAAAAATATCATGAAAATTTTGTATAAAATTCGTTTATTTGTAAATTTCTAAAATAGACTAACATATTATAATTGTCTTATAATAGATTTACCAATAGAAATTTCACGAGACTAAAGTTACGCGAGTCACATAAATATTTTGAAATAAACAATGTATTTGTAACCTCCAGGATTGAATTATCATTAAAATGTTATATATCTTGATTATTTCCCGTAAAAAATCCTCAATTCATATTTATTTTGTGTTTTAAAAATCTTTTATAGTAATTTCATTACAAAATTCACAATTGATTTGAGTCCAACATTGACAGTTATACACTGTCGAAACCGATAATCCTAATTGACGATTTTTTTGGCATAGATAATCCAACTGTTCACCTACTAACTGCAATGCTAATACAATCCTGGAAGCTACACATACATCGTGTTTATTTTTAAAATATTTTCGTCTATCGCGTAACTATAGGTACGTAAAACTTCTATGTTTACGTGTAACGTAACCGTCTAGGACAGTTACCTAACCTAACCTAACTATAGGGCCTAACCTAACTTTACTGATATTTTAAATAATCGAATGTTTTAACTATACAGTATATAAAATAGAGACACAACGTTCTACTGGTAATAGAGAATTTATAGTAATTCTAGAACAAGTTTAGTTATTGATAGTGTTTATTCGGAGATTTGATATCATTGTGTATATAAAACTAATACACGACGTTTCAAGAGTATCGATCAACTTCCGTTATCAAGTGATAAACCTAGAACATGGGAAATATGAAAACAGATAACCTAGCTTAGTAGAGCAGGGCTGTGTTGGAAACTAGAACTAAAACTAGTAATCTTAGGCAGGAACCAAGAGCTAAAGGTAAGTTCTGGATTTCTTTCTTAGGTTACTTAATTACAGTTTATTTTCCAACACGGTCCAAGACAACTAGACTAGGGTCTTTTCATACTTTTCACATTCGGTGTTCTTAGTTATTTATAACGATATAACTGTTAAAACAGAAAAAAACAGTTTAGGTTAGGTTGTCCTTTTTAAAATTTGTATTTAAAGGAATTTACGTTTAACGGACAACAAAATAATGAATTAAAAGTTTAGGGCTTAAAGTTTTGAAGGTCAGGTGATAATGGTGTTCTTAAAAAGTAAACGAAAAGGAACGTTTTGGGTGTCCGTGAGTAAAAAATGTTTACCCAAAAGTGTTTGCATATCAAGTTTTTAAATATAAATAAAAGAATATTAAACTCCAAAACTAGTATTTAATTGAAGCCTCGTATATAAAACTAACGGACAATTCTATCAGCCAATCAAGTATAGAAGTAAGACCATTATGGCTCCCATTATTAAAAAAAGAACTAAAATTTGATTATAATATCCCTGTAACTAATAAACAAGCTGAAATTTTACCTGTTAAATCGCCACAAGGGGTTGTAACCCGTTCTCGTGCTAGGAAGCTTAATACAACTAACAATAGGCCACTCCTCTAATAGTTTGTCACGCCTTCTGGACCACGTCACTTGTTGCTGTATCTTCGATACAACAACACGTATTTGCCGTTAGGTGTGTGTTACTGTGATTGTGTTTTTTGACTTCTCAGTTTCAGCTCTGAGATGCATACTTAGATATTAAGGTTGGTGGTATTCTTGTTTAATTTTACTTTTCACATAGGCTTAGTTTCTAGTTTCATGTTTCTTTAGTTTTTAGTCACTTGATAACGGGAATTGATTCTTATTCCCGAAACGTCGTGTTTTGAATTTTTAACACACAAATGATGGCAAATGTCCGAAAAATGTATAGTAATAAAATTGAACTTCCATCATTAACAAATAACTTCAAACAGAGAAAACTAGTATGACTCAAAATTATATGTGAAAGGTATAAATCATGCGATGCATTATGTTACCTTAACCATACTATTGAATTTCATCAGTTTCGAAGATTACGGTGTCATCGGTTGGTTAAATAAACCTACGAACGATATCGACTGAGACAGGATAACGTCAGAAAGGATTTTCAAGCACCAGTTTGTTCTCCGTTCACCACAACATTGTTGAACATAATGATATTTTAAAAGGTTTTATTGTTTCGGGTGAAATGTTAAACGGGATATTAGAGTCCTTTTGCAGTAACGTGTGCGGCGCATAATTCAGGAAGTTGAAATAAGGGAAGGTAGAAGGAAAGGGGGATATGTGTGCACTGCTGCATGCTACGATATCATAACCTATTTATTTATGCGGGCCGAATCAAATATAACTTAGTGGGTGGTTTAAACTCATGATTATTATTACTGTTATTAGTTTCCGTAAAATATTAGCTTAGATTCCGTGACTAAGGAACGCGGGGAACCGAACTGGCTAGCACTGATATTTTCACTCGAATTTCAACCTATAGACGTTTTACTTAATATTGTAATTTATTAAACGGTTTAGTTGTCTGAACGAAAGCGAAGTCTATATCGTAGAAACCTCCACTTTCTTCAAACACGATAAGTAACGAACTAGTAATCTGATTGACACCGAATTTGGACCAGTTAATATAAGTATTTAAAAGATGACTTCGTAACATTTTTTTAGGGAGATCAATTAGGTTAAAATGGTAACAGGTTTCAGAGTTTTTCATCGAACGTTCATCATTGCTACTGTAATTATTCCGATGAAGACAGGACACCTACAAATCCCCTGAAGTGCTCTCAAGGACTACTTTTGGAAACCTTCGTCTAAACCTCTATTTATTTGCTTCTAGTCAACCTTTACTACCGGTACACCGTTCGTCTTCAGGTCATCCTGGATCTCCATCTCCTTTTCTGTATAGGATTACATTTCATACCCTTCTTGTAATTTTTAACTTATTATCCCTCTATTCATTTTCATTTCATTATTTTAGTCTATCTATTTCCACTTCCTTAGTTTTAATTTCAAAGAGCTTTGATCGGTGCTTTTCCACAGCTGCTTCACACCTCTTATCCGCAATATAGATCTCAGACCCTTGTTTGAATCGCTTCGCTGTTTCTGCTTAACTCCTTCCAGATTTCACAGCTGAACAAGGGCCCGTTTGTTTTTTTGTTTTTTTTTAATCTGTTATCCGTTCCTCCACCACTGGATATATTCTATACGTTACTAACTGTTATTCTAGATATTGCACTGGTTAGAATGTTCGATAATATGGACTAAACATTTCGAAAAATCCCTTTTACGCGGGTCTTACGTTTTGGGAAGAATATACTCCACGAATTCCACGTAACTAAGTTCTGATGTTTGAGTGGACGTTGGTAAAACAGTCGGGAGATTTATTCGTATATACATAGAAAGGGCTTAATTTATATACAGTACTATTTATATATAGTAACTTGTTTAGGTAAGCTATTTACGTACAAACTTAGTCGAAATCTTATCGGGTCTAAGTGATATTGAATAATGAGAACGTGAAAACACATTTTACTTTTTTAGCGATCTTAGGGGTTGGTTTTTTAAAAATCCATCCTTATTGGATTTATACATATTTGACAATATATATGGCGTCCATAATGTAAAAAAATTCAAATGCAACATTATACATTGTAAATTAGGTACTCCAAAAGGAGCTTTTAATCGGAATATATTTAAATAATAAATAAATGTAAGACTCACTGTCCACAATATTCTGTTTGGTCGTTTTTTTATACGACGGCCGTTTCGGCTATTCAACCATTATCAAGGGACCGTACCTTGACATCTAACAATCATGTCGACTCATGAGTCACGTTTTAATTTAATTTAATAAATATTCGTTCCAAATCAGTGTTTGTTTTTTGTTAATGTGTAACTATGTTGTTTTTTAGTGTTACACGATAACGGAGGAGCTTCTCCAACAATAAACTTGATAATGGCTGAATAGCCGAAACGGCTGTCGTATAAAAAAACGATTATACAGAATATTGTGGACGGTGATTCTTACATTTATTTATTATTTAATATATCAATATTCTGAATGGCGAATAACAAATCTTATAATGGAATAGCCTATATTTGTTAATAAATGGAATTGCTCCATGGATGTTTTCATACATTCAATATATCGTTCTTATAAACACAGTGTGGTTACTGTTTTACACTTTGAATTAAGTACAACTTAAATATCCTTAAATCAAGAACACAGGTACACTAGTAAAGAAATAATAAACGTTCCATGATTCATATGTGGTGTGATCCTTGCATTGCAATTGTGTTTTACCATTCAATGAGATCACAGTTGTAGTCAATATTATGCTTTTTACTCATTGATGTATATAAACTCTGGCATGATTATTCCTTTTAACTGTAAACTATCCTTTGCTCCTCCATTAGTGAATGTTGGTCCATTCTTTGGGAGAAAAAGCATCTGACTACAGTTTATATTATATTCTTATTCACAATGATGAAACTCAAGGCATAAAACAATGTAACTATTATGGGTGTTTGATATATTTGTAACCCTATGAAACTTGAAAATGTTTAAATTTATATAAAAAAAATGCTTGTTTGTATTTTGTTTTTCATCTGAATGTTTTAGAAAACTGTTCCAATTATTAATTTTGCATTTAAGGTTTATTTTCGTACTGCTCGTTTGCCTCGTGAACACCAATAAATTAAACACATTACAGAGCGCACTGCATTCCTAGAAGGAGCACCCATAACCACGTCCATGTGCATTAGTTGTTTTTAGCGGCAGCTCTATAAAACGGGAAATAGAATTTTTTTAAACCTTATATCGTGTGTCCCAAAAGTCTCTCACCTATTAATTTCTGAACGGGAGCAAATAACAAGATTTATTTCAGGGAATCTTTAAATAACCAAAGGAGGAATCTTTTTGTATTTTAAAAAATTCAACCCCTCCCCAAAAATATGAGTTTGGAGGATGTCAAAAATTTTAAATATCAACTCCCACTGAGTGATACATCATGTTAAAGGTCTTGATAAGAGAAGAGGACGGTGCAAACTAGAGGTCTCTATCTTCATCCTATCCAACATAGCGACCAATCGAATTTTGAATTTTATCGTACAAACTCCTTAGAGGCTTACCTTGATTGTTTAGCTCAGATTAAGTGCTCGAAATTACTACCATTTACTTCTTGGCAGACATAGAACCTGGACTCAAAAGCTTGTTGCACGTTTCTTAACATTTCCGGTGTAATAAGCTACCAGGCGTTTTCAATCCTTGTTCTTAAGTCATCAAGCTTTTGGGGTTTCGTCTCATAAACTTTACTTTTGAGAAACCTCCAATAGAAGAAATCAAGTGGTGGTGATCAAAAGATAAACGTACAGTTCTCCTAGCTTCTCCATAAAGCATCTCACTTTATCTTCGTTTGACTGAACCATTTTTATTAATAAAAAATAAATAATTTTAATCACATGCGAAATAACTTGTCTGAATGCTACATCACAAACTAATAACCACACAATACCTGATTAAGTCCTTAGTAGGCCCCAGCTTCATTGTTGTTCAACCGTTTTAATCTTAAGTTTAATCTTGTTTTAAAAGTGAATACACAAACCATTTGACATACTTATTGTACATTACAAAAAGACAGTTTTTTCAATAGGGAAGTAATTTAGAATGCAATTTATTAGGGTAAAATTCAAAATTTGATTGGTCGCTATGTTGGATAGGATGAACTTAAAGACCTCTAGTTTGCACCATTCTTCTTCTTTCATCAATACCTTTAAAATGAGGTATCACTCAGTGGGGGTTGATATTTAAAATGTTTGACTTACCCCCAAATCCCTATTTTTGGGGAAGGGTCGATTTTTTTAAAATACAAAAAGACTCCTCCTTTGCTCAATTAAACATTCCCTGAAGTAAATCTTGTTATTTGCACCTGTTCAAAAATTAATTGTGGGTGGGACTTTTGTGACACACGGTATATACATAGATCGATGCAGGTGCAAAGAACCTTATAGCCTACCTATATTAGATACAGACTGGTAAAAAACCGTAATTGATTAACAAAAAGCGGACATTACAGACGAAATATCAACTATCGAACGGGACTTCGCATTTCATAGTGAATTTGTATGGATTTCTTGATTTTTGACCGGTCCTGAGAGCCGGGACCCAGCCTGCTTACTAGTCGCTGTCATCAGGCCTGGGTTGACCGTAGGCCTACGTTCTAGATTACGGGTACGATATACCAAGAGGTAGCTTTGTTTCTGACAAATATTATAAATTGTATATTCAAAAGCTAGTTATTATATTCTACAGGCGACTTTTATGATTATTATATTTCATTTCTATTTAGTGTTGCCAAAGTTATAATATGTCATCTTGTAACTGCCTCTGTTTCCTCTAAATCTTGAGCTTATGTTTATCGTTTATTTTCATAATGCTGATGTTGACCGTATTGTTAAATTACTCAGTGGTGGAATTTTATTGAAATGTCAGTTCTTAATATGTCAAAATAACTCATGTTGTTGAAGAAAGAGATATAATAATAATGTTTATTATAAACACTACAAACAATACAACGACAACAAAAATTTTACAAAAAATATGCAAGGGCGTAATTAAGAATAATTGTTTACCATAAAAAACAAAGATATCATTATAATATTTCCTCAAAACATGCTGTATAACTTAAAAGAAGTATAGCATAACCACTTAATAATAATTGTACCTAGCTGTATCTACAACTTTCTTCGTCTAGTGTTGGGTTAGATCAATCTCTTTTATATTTCCTATCTTGACCAACTTTTGTTCACTTCCGACCCTGACACTATTAGAGTATTCGAGAGGTAGGTGTTTCTTTTCTTATCTTCTCAATCAAGCTTTTGATTTTGTACTGAGGAGTATTTTATGTTATTGTTAAAGCGACGATTCTATGATTTTACGATGATAAAATATAGTACACAGAAAAAAATAAATAATGGTTTTACATTGTTAAACCATAGCAATATAACACAAAAAAAACATAAAATAAATAATAGTTTTACTTCTTCAATTATATTACCTATCAATCCCACAATATTTTGATTAAATTCCCCAAATAATAATTTTGAAATATAAAATTGGAATAAAAACAGTATAAATTAATATATAGCTTAACATTCTCCTTAATAATGATCACTAATATAATATTAACTACCAAAATACAAATACTGATAAAGTACACACTACTGAAACAAAAAGGAAATAGAAATTTTAAAAAATTAACAAAGTTTCATGATGATTGGATTATTAGTAGCCTATATGAAACATATTATATATGAGCCTGTATATTAGTAGCAGGCTATATGCTTTTCACCCCCTCCCTCCTAACTGCAAAAGTAATGAAAATTTAATTGCTGGGATATTTTTAAAACCCGTGTTCAGGAAAATTTTGACATTTACTTCGGTAGAACAGACTAAAGAAACAATTGAACTAAACTGTCTCACATACCTTCATTAACACTAATTTATCACTACTTAGTACAGGTATTATGCAAAGAAAATATTTAAAAAAAATAAAATTCTAAGTAGCTGGTTTTTTATGTATAGATCTCTATTCGGTCATTATAAATATTGGATCAAACATTGGTAAAGGAGCAATTCTTGTATTACAAATTTCATCTTGAAATCCATCCTAAGGATTTTGTTGAAATGGAGCGAATCTACCTTTTTTGGATACGAAAATAGGGGCGTGAAAGTAATTTAACCAAATCTAGACTCTGGGAGAGGGGTTAAATAACCAAATTGGTTTCTACGTACTAATAATCTACTAACCATTAAATAAATCTAAAAGTCACATTTACAACTCAAACAAACAAGCGATTTATGAAGCAGAAATATCTGTGCAACTACTTGACCACCTCTCCCAGTGATTTTAAATTGTTTGAACTACCCACAATTGCAAATGTAAGAAAATTATTTACCTACAGATGGAACAAAGTATCTGTACCCAGGGACCATAATGCGGGGATACTTTTCTAAAAATATTCGCTGAACAACTAAAAATGTCATCGCCCCAACCTGTTTTATCACACATTCAAATACATTTTATCCCCAAAATTGTTGTACTATTCTTTATAAAAAAAATATTATAATTCTTACAGTGTAAGTGTTTTAAAATCATTGAAAAATTAATTAAAAAATTAAATTACCCAGAAACTATTTCAATTCATCCATTTCATGAGAAGCAAAAAGTAGTAAGGGATTTTTTTTTTTGCATTGATTACGTTATAATTAATGAGTATTTGCAAACAGGATGTAAAATTTGAAAATAAAAAATTTTATCATTACACACTGTTGTACGCTTCGGTTCGCCGAATTCCAAATGGCAGCAATACAAAAGTAATTGTCCTTAATTCCTGAAAATTCTAAATGCAAAATGGGTTTTTTCTCGTGTCAATCCCAGATTGGAGTTTATAACACTACATCAGTGGTGGTGTTGGAAATGGTCAATAGGGTTATGTTTTGGACTAGCTGATTTGGGAGATGTTAACCCCATAGAGATAAGAAGAAGTGAACTGAAATTGCTGGAAGAGGAATTTCAGGTGCAGGTTCCGGAGGGTATGATGGGGGCCGAAATAAATAATCGCATAAGGAGTAAGGTACTGGATTAGTGGCAGATCAGGCGGACTCAATCTGAAAACGCAGAGTTTCCTTAAGTAAAAATGAGATTGAGGAAAGGTGTATGCAAACTAGAAGGGAGTGATGATATGATGCAAAATTCCTAGTTATGGAGCTTTCAATTGAGAGCTTCGAGAGTTCTAACTTACCGGAGAATGGAAGTTGTAAATGTGGGAAAGAGGAAGAAACATGAGAGCATTTGCTGTGGAAATGCATTATTCGAAGATCTGAGGAGAGAAACTTAGGTGAGAAGGAAAGAGCACTTGGAGAGCTATAAAGCAGAAATTGAGGGAGATAGTAAGGTAATGACGAAGATAATAAAAACCCGGAAGTAGACGGTAGTGCAAAAGCTAAGATAGAAGTGGAATGACGACATCATAGTATTAAATGAAAAGGAGATGGGGAAATGGTCGCCAATAAATTATTATAGTATACCAAAATTAGGACATACAGTTCAATTTAACAAATCAACAGTACTATTATAATCCATAAATGAGATTATAATCATTACAGGTTTCCAAATGTGTTGGTCATTTACATGTGTCAAACTAAATTAAAAATACAAGCAACAGTTAGTAAGTAAACAAGAAGGGGAGTAGGGTGATTAAAGTCAACAAGTGTTATGAACATTAGTCAGGATTGACTGAAAACAACAACACACAGGTGTAACAAAAAATTTGCCAAGGATGAAAATAGAGATGCAAAGCTAATAATTAGTAACAAATAATGTGCAAATAGCTTTGACGACGCACCTACCTACCCTCTCTGGTCTATTTGTTTTAGTTAATTAATTTAGTTTGTCACTCAGTACAGATCGTAACCGTTAGTAATGACGCATTATTCTTCCATTATCCTTGATAATTCATAAAAATAGAATAGGAAACAATTTTTTCATCAAACGTGTTTATTACAAATTAACAAAAATTAATAAATAAAGAGCAACAACTCTCTTTAATCTTATTATAATACAAATACAAAATATCTAAAAAAAAAAAAAAAGATAAATATTTCAAAAAACAAAAACACTAGATTGTATAAGTAACATAATACACATAATATACATGAAAAACAGACCTCAATAAAGTAAAATAGCTTTGCTTTGATGCTGCCATTCCAAATATATAGGAGACAGCTAAGAATATTAACAAATAAGAAAACTAAAATAACACTAACGTATATCCTACTGTATATCATACAAAATAAATAAAATAACTGACTATCTAGTAAAGTGTTTTTACCTAGCAAAACAAATAAAAATTTCAGTGGCGGAGAATCCAAAACGAAGGGGAAGAGTTTTTTTCGGATGAAGAATGCTCTAAGACAAGCCAGAGGGTGAAAGAGTACTGGAGGAAAGGAAGGAGAAATTTCTGTATACGTAGCCCATAAACGACTGTAATAATACTAGGTACAGACAATACTCCTGGTTAAATGTCCTGGTTTGAAGGGCTGGTCAAAATTAAACATTATCTGTACCGCACGCACGCCCATTCCCACAATAATCGAGGCAACAGTACATTCCCAAAAATATTTTCATTTTTCAAACTGACTATTTTCACATAAAGAACAAATATTACTTAAAAATATTTATCAAATGCTTATTCATAAATAAGCAAAGTTTGGATAACTTTAAAGAACAGTTTATCATTGCCAAATACGAGACAACGTTTTTTCCGGACTTGGTTGAAAATAGTACGTGTTTAATTGTTGAAAACTAATGAAACTTGGTTTAAATACCGATAACAGGTATTATTTCTAAGGCGTAATCGTTATTTATCTTTTATTTTCAGTTTATTCCCACTAAACAAAACCTTATCCCTACATGTAAGAACTTTAAGGACAATATTTTCTAAAACCTAAAAACTGGCATGGAATTTTTAACCTGAATTTTATCGCTAAATAATACGGATATATCATTCAAATAACTATTATTGGTGCTAAAGTAGGCACGCCATATTCCAACTGCTGTGAACAACGGATTGGTAGATCGATTTTTCCCATGTTGTTTAAAGGCAAAACAAGATTTTGGTTATCACAGCTTTATAAAAAAACTGTAGAAAAGAACATAAAAGACCGTTAGCCGTCGAATACTCTAATAGCGTCAGGGTTAGAAGAGAACAACAGTTGGTCAAGAGAAACCTGACAGGAAAGAAAGGGATCTAAACCATAACTGCATAGAAAAAAGTATAGTTCAATCCCTCCCGTATTCATTATAATGAGCCCCTCAGGGTTAAACCGATTTTAAAACTTGTACGTGACGCTGGTTCTTTTTAATTTTATAAAAATATGTCGTACCGATTATGAGATACTCCACATTCTTAAGAGGAAGCCGTTGGTAGATTTTCTCTTTATAATCGATGACTCATTAACTGTCATTTTTGGAAGATTCTAACGACAACTTTTTGTTTGTTTAGTGTTTGGTTTTGTGTACGGGTGTTTGTTAAATTCACCTACGGATCAAATTTGCAAATTTGTGACTGACAGTCAGGCGCCAATTTAAAAACACTCCCACTATGCCGTATATTTGAAAGATAATGGGTTTTTTCACACATAATTAATCTACATCATAATAATAAGACTACAAGGCGCACCCACTAACTTAGTAAGAGTGATTCATATTCACAACTCTATAGAATCTTGCGGTTAACGTTTTGGAAAATCGTTATCACCCTTTATCTTTGTGACGTTCAATAAATTCTGAAAAGATGTCACTAAATTCCACCCTACCCTTTAACTACTTCCGAACTCCTCCAGCTTAATGTCATGAAAAACGAAGCGTTAAACCCCAGTAAATATGGATAAATGAGTGAAGCTGATCTGACAGTTGATCCGAGAGAATGTATAGAACACTATTCCTTAGTACGAATATACGGATTTTAAATTATACTGTCCGAAAGTTTAGGGAGAGGAGGTATACCACGCGCAGATTATCCGAAGGAGGGGGCTAACATTTCTGTAGAGAACCCCAATTGGGAGGTCTGGGTGAACGAAAAACATATATGATGGTATAAATGTAAAAAAAAAATTATAACCTAACATAAACTAGTGAAATTAGATATAAATATAAACTAGGATTTATAACCTAACCTAACATAACCTAACCTAAACTAGTGAAATTAGATACAAATACAAAAAAGGATTTATAACCTAACGTAACCTAACCTAAACTAGTGAAATTAGATATAAATATAAAAAAGGATTTATAACCTAACCTAACCTAACCTAACCTAAACTAGTGAAATTAGATATAAATATAAACTAGGATTTATCACCTAACCTAACGTAACCTAACCTAAACTAGTGAAATTAGATACAAATACAAAAAAGGATTTATAACCTAACGTAACCTAACCTAAACTAGTGAAATTAGATATAAATATAAAAAAGGATTTATAACCTAACCTAACCTAACCTAACCTAACCTAACCTAAACTAGTGAAATTAGATATAAATATAAACTAGGATTTATCACCTAACCTAACGTAACCTAACCTAAACTAGTGAAATTAGATACAAATACAAAAAAGGATTTATAACCTAACCTAACGTAACCTAACCTAAACTAATGAAATTAGATATAAATATAAAAAAGGATTTATAACCTAACCTAACGTAACCTAATCTAGACTAGTGAAATTAGATATAAATATAAAAAAGGATTTATAAGCTAACCTAACGTAACCTAACCTAAACTAATGAAATTAGATATAAATATAAAAAAGGATTTATAACCTAACCTAACGTAACCTAACCTAAACTAATGAAATTAGATATAAATATAAAAAAGGATTTATAACCTAACCTAACCTAAACTAATGAAATTAGATATAAATATAAAAAAGGATTTATAACCTAATCTAACGTAACCTAATCTAGACTAGTGAAATTAGATATAAATATAAAAAAGGATTTATAAGCTAACCTAACGTAACCTAACCTAAACTAGTGAAATTAGATATAAATATAAAAATAATTATAACCTAACCTAACGTAACCTATCCTAAACTAGTGAAATTAGATGTAAATATAAAAAAGGATTTATAACCTAACCTAACGTAACCTAACCTAAACTAGTGAAAATAGATACAAATATAAAAAAGGATTTATAACCTAACCTAACCTAAACTAGTGAAATTAGATACAAGTATAAAAAAGGATTTATAACCTAACCTAACCTAAACTAGTGAAATTAGATATAAATATAAAAAAGGATTTATAACTTAACCTAACGTAACCTAACCTAAACTAGTGAAATTAGATACAAATACAAAAAAGGATTTATAACCTAACGTAACCTAACCTAAACTAGTGAAATTAGATATAAATATAAAAAAGGATTTATAACCTAACCTAACCTAACCTAACCTAAACTAGTGAAATTAGATATAAATATAAACTAGGATTTATCACCTAACCTAACGTAACCTAACCTAAACTAGTGAAATTAGATACAAATACAAAAAAGGATTTATAACCTAACCTAACGTAACCTAACCTAAACTAATGAAATTAGATATAAATATAAAAAAGGATTTATAACCTAACCTAACGTAACCTAATCTAGACTAGTGAAATTAGATATAAATATAAAAAAGGATTTATAAGCTAACCTAACGTAACCTAACCTAAACTAATGAAATTAGATATAAATATAAAAAAGGATTTATAACCTAACCTAACGTAACCTAACCTAAACTAATGAAATTAGATATAAATATAAAAAAGGATTTATAACCTAACCTAACCTAAACTAATGAAATTAGATATAAATATAAAAAAGGATTTATAACCTAATCTAACGTAACCTAATCTAGACTAGTGAAATTAGATATAAATATAAAAAAGGATTTATAAGCTAACCTAACGTAACCTAACCTAAACTAGTGAAATTAGATATAAATATAAAAATAATTATAACCTAACCTAACGTAACCTATCCTAAACTAGTGAAATTAGATGTAAATATAAAAAAGGATTTATAACCTAACCTAACGTAACCTAACCTAAACTAGTGAAAATAGATACAAATATAAAAAAGGATTTATAACCTAACCTAACCTAAACTAGTGAAATTAGATACAAGTATAAAAAAGGATTTATAACCTAACCTAACCTAAACTAGTGAAATTAGATATAAATATAAAAAAGGATTTATAACTTAACCTAACGTAACCTAATCTAGACTAGTGAAATTACATATAAATATTAAAAAAAGGATTTATAACCTAACCTAACGTAACCTAATCTAGACTAGTGAAATTAGATATAAATATAAAAAAAGGATTATATACATTTTTCGTGGGTATTACCATAATTATAATTTATTGAAATCTACTTCATTAAAATTTAAGTAAATCTCCGATTAATTAAAACTTCATTTTTGAATTGTTTATATTTCACTATTTAATTAAAATCATTACTACGTACAATATCAAATATTCACACATCATTAACTAATGAGCACATTTGCTGAATTCTGGCATTTATGACTATGAGGATTATTCCAGCGGTTTTGACTTGCTGAAGTCAAATTTACCTCGACATTTCAAGTCCTTATTTTTATGTATGGCTGCCAGTGCACTCAAGAATCCTTTCCTATTTCACACAATCATTTCAACACATGCCTTTTAAATGTGTTAAACTAAACATTTTTGAACTCTCGCAGGTTTTCGAAAAGGGATTTCTGATACATAATAAAAGTTAGGAACTGAAGAGGTTATGTGCATGTGCGACTTTTCTATTTACATTCCAACTCATTGAGAATGACGCGTTGGTAGCGGTGTAGCTCATTTGGGAGAGAGCGCACTTATCTCGCAGCAGTTAGTGCTAGTGAACCGTCAAGCAGGCTCGAGCCAAGTTGATTGATTGATTGATTATGTTTGGAGTTTATATGGCCATTTAGAGACCCGCCCTGGCACCGCGGCCTATGGCCTATTGTGCAACTACAGCCTCCTCTAGCTTAGCAGGTTTGTTCCCCTTACGAGTTTAAGTAATCCACTAACTAGCTCTTCCATAGTTATTTCCTAAGGAACTTGGAATGCAAAAACCTTACGCCTCTATTTGGTCTTTTTGTGCTTTGCTGTCTCCTCGTTCCTACCGCACAGTCTAAACACAGTTTCGCCTTGATTAGACCCGAGTGGCCTATCCTTGCAAATGCACTCTCAGAACACAATGTCTCGTAATCAGTCTGAGTTGTCCCCTACTTCGGGTCATTATCGTTTTCTCAGGATTACCTGAGGGGATGTACTATGGTTGTGCACCTTAAGACTTCCCCGTCTTTGCTGGTGTTGTGCATGAACCCACGTATTTTTGGCCATCTTGACCAGACACACGGATATTCCTATAGCTGGCTCAGGTTCTACAAACTCTGATGCAGAGCCCCGTTTAGCTAGTTTGTCCGCCATCTCATTCCCCTCAACTCCCTCATGCTACGGCACCCAGTGAAAAGTTATTCGGTTTTCTTGGGATAAAGCGGTGAGGTTCCCCGGCATCCCAACACTATCCTATATTGTATCGTAGTTTCTGCAAGTGCATTAATTGCAGCCTGACTATCTGTATATACGTGGATACAGTTTTTCTTGGCTATAATCTCGGCTTGAAAACTGTGGCATATTGTGCCAAGGGAACGAACGTTTCAACCCCGGTCTCAGCCCATAATATACCCCGGCACCAGTAACTACCGCTGTCTTTGAACCAGGTTGATGGCGTTGCATTTTCCTGTGTGTTACCTACTCCTACTAGAACATGAATTACAGATGTTAAGAAAAAACAACATTTTAAATTTATTAAGAATTTGATAAGGCGTCGCCTAAAAATTTAAAACATTAAATTCATTAAATAGTTCGTCTGATGAATACCTTTTCCAAATTTTATGACAGACTTTCTTCTTGATAACATCTGATGGTGTCAGTATGGATTTATAGACACAACCACCAGCAGTGACTGACAGTATGTAAAGTACACCTGCATAATTTCAAAATGGTTTAAAATTGTATTCATAAATCTATAAACGAATATTAAATTTTAACCATACTTTTAATATAATCAAAGTTTTCCGACCAATTCAATCTCTTATCAAACATTACACCTAATATTTATATGAATCTAAGCTTTCAACTTGTTAACAAGAGCTGTTTAAATAATTCATATACGTAATTTAATGTTTTGAAAGGACAATTCTTCACTATCATTTTTCAACACAGTAAACAAATATTTAGTAGTGTTTAATTCAGTATTAATAGGACGCAGAATAACATTGTAGCAGAGTGTACTGCATAGAAGGAAAGGCCACTGATGTTGTAAATTTTACGCTTTAGCGAACCAAAGGAACTATTATCCTTCAAGGTTTCTTTATTGTCCAGTGATCAATTATTGAAGCAATTTGTGCTTCTGACATGGGGGTTAGTAAACACTAGGAACAAGGGAGTGTCCAGTCCGAGGGGAAAAAATCAATGTGCACCAGTTTTCTCCCTTAATAAAAGCCATATTATTTCTTTGTTCTCTTTGTTCTTTAACTCCAATTTAATTCGGAATATATTTGTTTATCTTATGCAGTGTATTTTCTTCTTCAGGCTAATGTAATTGAATACATTTTTATTACATCACTTTTTATGACATAGTTGCGCATCGCAGAACCAGGGAGGGAGGGAGGGAGGGTAAGGGTTCTAAGTCCTCTGTAAATCAAGAAATAAACGTAACTTGAGACAATCTCATAAAAATATACTGAGATAGTCGTAATTGTTACAATTAAGGAATTAATTTAACACCTTCTGAAAATAATCACAGTTATATCCTATTAAAAATGTTCCCACAAAACTGATAACAGTGATTATAGATGTAGTCGTTATAGTACTGTACAAATATATTTTAAAAACTATGTCACGTTTCTTTAAAATAGTCCTTTTATAGAAATCAATGAGTCACCACAAGTATTCCAAAGCGTCATTTTTAAAGGAGTGATTGTTTTTCGTGTTTTATTTCTTACAAAATTAATTTTTAAGTAAAATTGTTTCAAATAACTTTTAAATACTGTACAATAAAATTTGATTTTTTACTTGTTTTGATCTAATTAAAATTAACAGAGTTGTGACGTTTCAAAAGTGGCGCAAAAAATGACCCCCATGTCGTTTTAACTATAATAATTAATAATAATTAATAAAAATTAATAATAAATTAATAAAAATTTATAATAATAATAATTATAATGTCGCTTTAATAATAATTGTTAATAAATCGATTACTATATCTCGTATCGAAAAATTAAAAAAAAAACTTATTTTAGATTGTTTAAATTGCCTTAATTTTGAGTTTGTTTGTTTGTTTTTTTTTTTTTTTTTGTTCTACGATAGAATTTGAACAAGTTATGTTTGACATAAGAAGAAATACAGGAGTACAAAGAAAAACGCAAAATATTATTTTCATTATCAAAACTCATACTTACTTACAAAACACGTAATTTATCAACATCTGATTAATTTGGCAGCCAAAAGTCGATAAAAAGAAGTTAAATCGTTATATTAATTTTAAAACACATTTTTACTTTTTGCCTTCCACTTCTTAAACGAACTGCAGTCTTCCTTTAATTATCTTTATATTTAAACAACTATCTGTAGATGTGGTTCCACAAATGTGGATATCGACTTTTGTGCATATGCTTATTCACAACGGCGTTCAAACTAAAAACACCCACAACTGAAACCTCTGAAATGATTTTAACAATTCTATGAAATTATAATAATATTTTTATTATGAAACATGTTAATTATTGAATAAAATGTATGTTGTCAATGAAATGTCGGAAATGAAGAATATGGATTTCCTCATAATCAATAGCTTTAGGGATTGACAAAAAATGGTTGACTCGGGAACTACTGCGGCAATCAGAAATGTTTATTTTCAATTATCGTTCAAATCATACACCAACTCTGTCACGGACAAACCTACGTTGTTACTCTAATTTTTTATAAAATACACAAAATGTTTCGCAAAAACTGTATTTCCTATTTTACATCAGCAAAAAATGGTTATAACTCGGGAACTACTGCGCCGATCAGAGAAATTTTCATTCCCAATTAACATTCAAATCTTATACGAACTTAGTCAGTACATAATATATGTTGTTAAAAAGTTTAAAAGAAAATGCTTATAATATATGGAAAATTCTGGTCTAGACATATACGTACAAACAAATATCATTATACTCTGAGAACAATTTGAAATAAACAAAACCTGACCAGATATCGTACCTACAAAGCAAACAAAAATCCGCATGAAAATCGGACCACCGGTTCTGAAGTTAAAACTTAAAAAGGCAGAGAGACGCTTTTTATATACGTAGATTAGGTCTAAAAATGTTCTATATTAGATCCCGTAACTTTTAAATATGCAATTATATTAATCCTACCAATGAGGTGGGAAATTTAATTATTTAATTCCAAAACGGAGGCTTGAAATATGTAAACATTCTTTAATGATTTAGCGTCTACATTATTTAAACGTCTTCTGGGTTTTATAAGATCATGTGCCGAGGCTCCGCAGTTGTAGAGAAATCTATAGTCTATAGTTGTATGAAAACCTTAGATGATATAAATTTTCTGTTTTATGCCTTGAATTAATAATAAAACCGAGATGTTAAGTTCTATACTGGACGAGTGTATGTATGAGTAAAATAATATACACATAATAATAAATGAATAATGATGCCAATAATGATGGACAAAGTAACCACATAATAATGATTGTTGTGCAGTATTGTTTTTTCTTATTTATATTTTAATAATATCTTAATATATTACCAATTCATAATCTATTCTGGTTTTAAAGTTATTTTATAACGATGAATTGTTCATATTATTAATTTAGTTTAATCGGACAT
This sequence comes from Aphrophora alni, assembly GCA_963513935.1. Classification (NCBI taxonomy): domain Eukaryota; kingdom Metazoa; phylum Arthropoda; class Insecta; order Hemiptera; family Aphrophoridae; genus Aphrophora; species Aphrophora alni. The sequence continues at coordinate 26,162,202 of OY740765.1, read as the reverse complement.
CTTCCATAATTTGTGAATATGAAAACTAATACAGAAAGTTTCAACAGTGTAAATCAACTCTTGTCATCAAGTGTAAAACTAGAACATAAAAGAGAAAAACACCAACATAGCCTAGTAGCTTCAGGCCATTTTGGAAACTAACACAACATATTGTAAAGGGATGGAGATAAGAGAAAGTTAACTTAACTGCGGAGTAAACAACATTTAGCCTCCTCTTCGAGAGTTTAGTTCTCGATCGCGTCATGATTCCCAATTGTGGAATAAACGGCAAAATTTCAGCCTTATTTAAGTGGAATAATTTTAACTTGGTTTTTAATTCAGATTTTTATTAACGGAAGCATTAATTATAAACTGGTTTGACTGATAACTTTATACACGAGGCTTCAATTAGTTTTCCTTTATATGCATATTTTACTGGTGTATTATTTTTGCCTCTTCCCAATTAAATTTGTGATTTTCGGATCAAATATGTTAAGCTATTTTCAATTGTTAGTCCTAATCGTGTTTTCTTTTTCTTTTCATTATATTTAGAGGTCTTTTTGTCTAGTCAATAAAATTGCCTGTCACATTCATACTTAAAACTCTAAATACAGTTTTTAGTTTCCTGAGTGCCATTTTTAGGTTTGCTTTGGCGAGATATTTAGGGTTTACTTTTTTCTATCTATGTAAAAATTTATTGGTTTGTATTTATTACATTAATATTCAGTGAATATTTGTAACAATTATTATAATCACAAATACTAAGAATAAAGATCAATGAAGTTGAATTTGAATATAATATATTTTATGCACAAATGATTCATAAATTCCTAATTTTGTCATTCTTTGACACGAGTGTAATAAATAAAGGTCATATTTCAAAGAAAAATCAACAAATTTCAAAAATGAATTGTATACAAAGTAAATTTTCAATTTTTTTAAATGATAGTGTACATATCTAAATGTTAAATTAAATACGTATATTTTGATAAATACTAGAAATATTATTAGAACTAGATTTTACTCTTTTCTTTTGATTTTTGCCCATATTTCAGCTTAGTCATACATACCTCACCACACATTTGTTCCAATGGAGTTTGGCGAACAATGAATTGGAGTTTTCTTTATATTTAGTTGTTGCATTTATGCGAGTGAGATTGTAACATCGTGCTTCCGTTATATCCGCTTTACGATGGTTGGAAACCTTAAACACACACTTTTGTTTTTGTCTGCAGAAAATGATAGTGACCTCGCAACATATAGGGGAGAGTGGGGGAACCGGGCGCAGCGGGTAACTGTGCGCACCATTGTATTTCTAATTTAAAATAGACGGATAGGTCCCAGTTGGTGCTGATACCTAGCGGGAGACGAAGAAACTGCTACAGAACACGTGACGAGACCGCACCACTATTTTCAAGGCCAGTAGAGTGGAATGTCTTGTTTGTGCGTGGTGTCTTATTATTTTCGGTCCTCATAAAATAAGAAGGTATGCCTACAGTTCTTAATTAATTAAGTTAAGTTACTAATATTTATATTCTGCAATTCTTTGTGATTACTTAGTTGAGTAGTATTTTAGTTAATGGACAATGGTTTTGGTAGATATTTTCAAATATATTTCTTTCGAGCTTGCGGGTAACTGGGCGCAGCGGTGCGCATGCTTCCCCCTCATACGATACGATGCTGAAAATCAAGTACATTTTTTATTTATCGTTTCAGATGCCGCAAAACTACGTTAGTAAGATGGATGTTCTTATACTATTGTATTGAGACGTTGAAAAAAGCCCTTCATGAGATTAGAGTGAACAATAAAAATATTAGAGAAGTAGGGCGAAATTTTGGAATCCCAGAATCCACATTACGGATATGCAAAATGCTACATCTGGATTTTCCTCAGCTGGAATCTTTCCATTCAATTCAAACAAGTTCTCTGAAGAGGATTTTGCAGCTGCCAACAGTTTTAACAACAAAGAAATCGTTGTGATGAGTTGTGAAACTCCACAATCTAATAAAAATAACCCCATGGAAGCCCAAGAAGTAGCGAATGAAGGTACCTTGAAGGACTCAACCAATGTCATAAGTGAAAGGCGTGATATTTATGAAAACCCGACACCATCAACGTCGAATGACAACACTTTCTTAAAGTTTGCTCCAGTTCCTAAAAAGCTGATAAAATTAAATGGAAAAGGCCATGCCAAAAGAGGAAAGCAACACTCAGAAGTATTGACCTCCACACCGATGAAAGTGAAACTGGAAGAAGTTGAAAGCAAAAAGAAAGTAAATGCAAGATGAAGATGACTTTGACATAACTGATTTGGTAGACCCAAATGTTGTTGAAAAAACCTCAGAAGATGTTTGTGCTTCGTGTGGAGATGTAGGCAAGGATCGGGAATTATGGTATCGCTGTGTGTACTGCTCTTCATGGAGTCATGCAGAATGCACTTGATAGGGCTCTCCAAAGAATTACATTTGCGATTTTTGTAAATACAAGATTTAAGTGTTAGACTATGAACGAAAGCGACAACCAATTTTCACGTGTGTAATTTTATGACTTTTAGTTTTAGTTTTATGACCTCTAATTAAGTTTAATTTGTTACTACAGTTGCTTTACGTTCAATTGTACCATTATTATAAACATTACTGTAAACATTTATTGAAAAAATATATATATCTTTTCAAATATGAGCTTTTTATTATCTACCAAATATTTCACTTTCCGCGCACAGTTACCCTACCCCATGCGCATGGTTACCCTGTAGTCGGGGAACCGTGCGCGATTGTATTATTTTAGATTTTTATTTATATAAAAATAGTAGTTAGTTTTATGGAATTGGCACGTTTTCTCATGAAAGTACAATAACTAGGCTATTGGTATATGAAATAATATTCACTTTAACTACAACAGTTTAAGTGGTAGAGTTAATTTTGCTTAGGTGCGCCCAGTTCCCCCACTTTCCCCTACTTAGAATACAGCATGTCTGTACTAATGTCCCCGGTCTTGGTGTTTTGCGGAGCGTGTGAACCCGACGTACGCCATGTGACAACAAATTATCCCTAAGTTAGAGTCTTGTCACTACTGCAATGAGGGCGGAGTGAGGAGTTAACAATACCATAATATAATAGGTCTATTTATAATGTAAACACTGGTCCATCCGACGAGCTACTAGTTTATTATATAATATCAAATTTCTTCTGTGTGAAATTAGTATATTTCTGACTGACAATATGTAGCCTACTTTCGAATTGAGATACAGGTTAATTTTATGTAATTTGTTTACCATGAGGGGTAGAGGGAGATGCTTGTAATAAAACATTAAAGTTTTAGGAGAAACCTTTGTATACCTATTTACAAAATCAAAAAACTCTCCTCCATTTCAAAAATGTGTAACGGACACATATGGTTTGTGTTGCCTCAAATTAATGCCTTTTAAAAACTGTGAATTTCCGTTGTAAGAAAATAAAAATTAACCCATTTGTTCGCTTTATTCAAAAATATTGTTTTGTAAGTTAATTTCTAGAATTTCATAAAAATAGGTTAACGCACTATGATAATAGCTTAGATACAATCTTGTTGAGCACTGTGGTGAAATTCACAATAAAGATTCGAATTCACCCCTAACCACAATCACTGGAAACTTTAAAACAAAACACAATTATTTGATTAATTGTTCTTTATTTATTTTTTCCCACTAAATGACCTGATGTACATTTCTATAACATGGTTATCATCATTGTCTAAACTAAATCTAAACTTACATGTCTACTCCAGTAGATATGGAAGTTTAGATTTAGTTTAGAAGCAAGACCCTTCGATGATGATAACCATGTTATCGAAATGTACATCAAGTCATTTAGTGGAAAAAATATATAAAGAACAATTAATCAAATAATTGTGTTTTATTTTAAAGTTTCCAGTTATTGTGGTTAGGGGTAAATTCGAATCATTATTGATAATAGCTTAGTTGATGCCACTAACGAAAACTGAGTTCTTATCGTTAACTAATTGTAATGAAACTTCCTCTCAAAAATAAAATCAGTAAACCAGTTCTGATAACTTTAATAAATTATAGTACCTACGAGAAATTATATTTAGGTAAATTATTAGAAATGGAAGTTCGGACTACATGAAAAGAAATTTTCAAAAATCAAGGAACATTGACACGAAAAAAATATTGAAGATTTAACCTAACAACCTAAATTTTTCTTTGTTCCAGGTTTACTGTCTTGCAAACGATAAAATTTGTCCATTGCAGATTTTTTAGTGCGATAAATACTATTTTTATAAAACAACATTTTTGAACGTAGCGAACTAATGCGTTTAGCCGATTTTTATTTTCTTCCAACAGAAATTGGTGGTTTTTAAAGGACTTTAATTTATGGTATCATGAGGTATATGAGTTTCATTATACAATTTTGAGATGGGGTGGTGAAATGGGGGGACGGGTTTTTAATTTTGTAAATAGGTAAGTTATTCTAAAGTTCCCCTCAAAAATAAATAATTGTTCCGAGAACAGATTATGCATATCTCTTTCCATCTTTTAAAAAACAGAGGGAGTAAGTTAAAAAAATACTCTGTTTGTAACTAGACTAATTGGTCTATACCCTGCATTGGTAAAAATATACTGTGCATTTAATGAGGTATTTAAAATTAGTACAATGTAGCCCATTGTTTAACTTAGTTTAATTAAAAGTCATTTTGTGAATAATTAAATAATGACCACCTGGGCAGCATTGCATGGTGGTCGCCAACATCTACGAGCCAATTCTAGGAGAATGAGTTGCACTCTTAGATCATTGAGATCTTGGCCAGCGACGAGCTCGTATCTATCACTCTCCCTGAAGCGGACAAATTCTACGACGAAGTGACGTGGTTTAAAAACATGCAAAGGCAGTGGTTGAACTGTTGAATTGCACGCCTTCCAAGATAATGACAACAAGTATATAGTCAAAGAACTGGCTATAGTCGGCGATCTGTTTCAAAGTGTCACAGTGTTCAAATTGCCATACATCGGTACGATGGTTGTAAACACTTTATGTAGCATTATATCATGTGGGATGAGAGAGTTGTACCTTATAACTAGGACACGATCGCTACTTGTGGAAACCCTTTGCAATACTTTTCACTAAAGAATTGGAAAAGGCACAATTTTTTAGACGATTTCATGAGTACGTCATGGAATTGCCTCAAGAGGAAAGATTCTTCTATTGTGGAGACCTTGTAAATATGCAATAAAAGCGCAAAATGTTATTACGATTTGCTCCTTGCCTAAATTGTTATCAGAGAGAAAGAGAGCGAGAGATAGGGGGCAGAGATGGTATGACGATGTTGTTTGTGCGTTAGCCACTGGCGTGGCCGTTAACAGCCCGTAAGGTTGAATGGAGGTCCCTAGTGTTGAAGTAGTTCTCACGTAAACCCGAGTGGAGGCCAATGGCGCGGTCGAAAAACTCGATAAACCTTGAATGTGAAACTTATAGCATGGAGTCAAAACGCAAAACCACAAAAAAATTATAAAAATAAATAAAATTCAAAATATAAAATTAGGGACCACAATTTTGAAATGGAGCGGTAGTCACAGGGAATAACGATGTATTGGAGCTATTTCCATAAGGTATATAGGGAAGTTTCTGCTTACCCCCAACTTGCAACCCAGTAAAAACGGAGAGGACAAGCAATTCTCATTTCAGTAATGTTGAGATTGTGGATAGACGTAGATTTCAGGTGACTACATGGAAATGTTTGATTTGTAAAATTTGTTACCTGTCACAAATAGAGTTCGAAAACTTTGTGGACATTTACTAGTCTACACAGCTTGTTAGCTCCAATTAAAGGATTGTGGTCTGTGAAAATAGTGGTGCCTAATAATAAATTATATAAGAGATGAGAATGTTTTAGAATGAGACTGTATGTTGCTTGTATATTAGCAGAAGTTTCGATTTCTAGTCTACGTCGACCGGACCTAATTTGATCAATCGATTACGAAGAGGTGTGGCCCAGCCAAGGAGCCCACCAAACCAAAACTATAATAAGCATAAGTTAGGATGTAAAGGAAATCTAAATAATAAAATATGAATTGGCACTTGCGATTTTGTTGAGCAGTGCAATATGACGTAGAAGGGGGGAGAGACGAGGAGTGGAGGGCTTGAACCAGCGAGCCGAGCGGGAGTCTGTTCCGAGAGCCGCGAGAAGGAAGACCGCGACGGGACGAGGTCAGTCCATTTTCGGCCACGTGCTAACTAAATTACTCGGTATGTTTTTCGGCCACTATTAAGGCTTTATCTTGCCGTTATGTCTTTTTTATAAATTATAAATAATTCTGTAATCTTTTAGTTCGGCAGTAAATAAAATATAACATTTAATTTCACTTGCGTTGCGTGCGTTCATTAGCGTCCTAACCCGACTCCTTGGCCCATCCTGACAAGATTCGGCTAAAGTGTACGCGGTCTCCAGCCAGCCGGAGCTTCCAGCTGGTCAAAAGAAGTGGAGACGGTCACAGAGGGAGGATTTATCTTTAAAAGATTGTAAATAGAGACACTGAGAGGTCTCCTGCATGTAATACACCAAAGTTCCAATCATTACTGTCCGACGGAAATACATTTCATTACATTTATTTATCTTGTAGATAATATACAACTTGTATAAGATACCACAAAAATTACAAAGAAATCCATTAGTTTTGACACAAGACACCTAATAAATAACCTATAATAAATCATTAATTTTAAAACATTGATAAATAACATTTAACATTTTAACACTTAAACATATGCTTACATTTAAAACAAATTTTAAAATAAGAAGTCAAAACAACGATGGAAGCCGTCTCACCTCCTAATATTACTTTTCACAACACGATTAAAACAGAACTATTAATAAATCTTTGATTACTCAACAAAGTCTCGATGCATAAACTCCTCCACAGTATAGAACGATCCAGACAACAGTAGGCTATTTGCTTAAGGCTGTTTTTAAAAGACTTAAATTTTTTTAATTATTTTACATTGTCTGGAAGTTTATTAAAAAAAAAATTGCACCTGATTGTGAAGAAAGATTATACAACTTGAACCTGTGCTGTTTTATCACGATAGTCACAAGCATATATGTTGCTTTAAGTGTGTATGTTCTTATTCAACATATGATCACACTTAAATTAAAAATATAAGACCACTTCCAGTATATATAGATACTTGGAATTGTAAGTACTCCAAGATCTTTAAAAGCATTTCTACAAGTTTGTAATTTGTTTAATCCTGCAACAAGCCTAATAGCTTTTTTGCAGAACAAACACTTTTTGCATATTTTGTACTGATGCATTTTCCCAGAGTAAAATTTCATAACTCATGTGTTGATACACTAGCTCAAGTAGGCTGTTAAGAGAATTGGAGTTTTGCAATATTGTTTTAAATTTCGCCGAGCAAATACACCTGAACTTATTTTAGAAATGATGCTATTTACATGCTCATTCCAGGTTAGCTTGTTATCAATGCGGAGCTCCAAGAAATTTGCTGAATTTACAAAAGGTAGTAGAGTAGCTATTGTCACCCACAACAGTTTAAATTTTGTCTCTTTCTTGATAAATGCAGACCTTAGTGTAGAAACTCGTTTTGAAATGTCTAGTCTTATGGTTAGTTGTAAAGGCAATGACATAGTTATAATAGGGCTTTATAGAGCTCCGAATGGAAAGTTGAGTATATTTTTAGATTATTTGGACTTTCACTGATTAGGAAAACACTGTTTCCAAAAAATATAAATTTCTTATCTGTGGAGATATTAATAGTAACCTACTTGAAAATTCCAGTGAAACAAAGGTTCGAATGATCTATTGGCAACATTGATCTCGATTGGTGTGTAAACTTGCCCAATATGGTGACAGGATCCTCTGCAACGGCGATTGATAATGTAATATCTAATGTTTCGATGGAATCTATATCTGTTTCTATCGTCCAGTCTGGAATATCGGACCATTACGCACAGGAGATTGATTTTTTAAAAATATTTTCCATCTTCTATTCAGCCTTGTTCAGGCAGGTCTGAGATTTCTGACCTGAAAATATTAATTTACATATCTGCTAAAAGAGGAAACCTGGATAAAATTTAACACTTTAAATAGCTTGGATGAGAAATTTAATTATTTCTTTGACACATTAAATTTTTTCTCTATATTAGTGTTTTTCAAAATCCAATCCTTATCCTGATGTTCTTATTTAGCATTTTTCATAAGACGTAGAAGTATATTTCAATGTCCCAGCTTGAAATATTGCAGTGCAATATATGTAATGTGTTATATAACAAAAGATCACTATTGTGTATATAATACTCATTCTAAAATTAATATTTATTACCATTGTCAAGTTGGTCACACTAGTATTGTGTTGTTCAGTTTCAGCGGGATAGTTCATATGAAGTTTCAAGGTTAAATTATCCGTGATAACTGTTTGTTTTTATCTCTGTGCACTGCATTTATAGACTTTTTATTTCCTAAATGTGGTGTAATAACTATGAGTATTGTAGGAATTTGTGTGTGATTGACATTGATTAGAATTGAGTTATAAGAATGGCAAACGAATCAGTTCAAACTTCTTTGAGAAAGAATACATTTTGAAATAATTTTGAGGTTAATTTTTAAAATTATGGTAATAATTTAGTTTATTTTCAGTATGATTATTAAATGTATACGTAGTGCATGTATTTATCTACACGTCTTTTTTAATAGTTTGTCAAGAGTTGTAATGACAATTCATACTTTAAAATAATTTTTTCACCTAATGAATCTAGGCTGAAACATATTTTGTTATGAAATAATCTCTTGACAGTAGGTCCTAACAAACTATCATGTACCATGGCAAAGGGTTTGACTTTCTACTATTATATAACTTAAAACTTCAATAACCAAGGCTTTTGCTTAAATTGATTTGATATGCCATTACTCTTTATCAATTAAGGTAAATATCAGTTGTACTTTGTCCTTCGATTTTTCTATAAAACATTTTGAAAACATAAAGTATTTACCTTTTATTCAAAGGATCAGATCATATTATATGTCACAATAAATAATTCAAGTCCCAAAATAGATTTCTTCACTGTTAAATAATACATAGAAAACAAAGGAATACAATTGTTAGGTTGGTAATTGTTTACAAAGATAGTTACTGCTCTTTTTAAACATGTTCTACACACCTTATTTGTTAATAATAAAATAAGTTTCAACACTGAGTTAATTTTTGCTTGCACGGAAAAAAACATAATTTCAACTTTTCTAGGTTAAGGTTCATTAAGTGATTTACACGTTAAAATATGTATGTAGAGGAATTTTTACCTTACCTGTATAGCCACCTTACCTGTCCAACACTTAATTTATAAAAAAAAGAAATTATGTGTTATTTCCCAAGCAGTCACCCATTCAAGTACTAACCACGCTCGATGTTGCTTGACTTCGGTGACATAAATGTATTGAATTCTGTATTTTTGAAATTGTGATTTTTTGGTGGAAAAATTACCTCGACATTAAATATTTATTTTATTATTAAGAAATAAGGTATGTAGGCCCTAGCCTATAACATATATTTTTTTAAATCGCAAAAAAAATGCAGTAACTTTCTTTGTAAACAATTATCCGTTAGTGTATGTGTTATGTGTGTTATGTTACCTTATTTTAAAACAATCAGATCATTTTAAATTTCGTAAGATACTTTTAAAGTTAGAAAATTCATGAGTGTATTAGAAAACAAGAATATTAAAGTATTGAAATCGACTTTACAATTAGTAGCATCTTAAGTTGCGTAAGTTAAAAATGTGACGTAAACTATATAGGCGAGGTCCTATATATATATATATATATATATATATATATATATATATATATATAGAGAGAGAGAGAGAGAGAGAGAGAGAGAGAGAGCTGACTTGAGAAAAAGCTATCATAGTTTCTGTGACTTGATGAATGTAGTTATTAGTGTTAACATTAGCATTCCTAACATACGTAGCTTGATTTCGTACTTTTATAAATCTCATTTTCTATTAAACCAATGGGTTTTAAAAGTTGAAATATTTATTACGACACATAATATGATCTGATCCTTTGATTACAAGGTAAATACTTTACGTTTTCTTAATTTTTTATAGAAAAATCGTAGGCAGGGTACAACCTACATTTACCAAGTTTTACAATCTATAATGTCTATGCCCTGTGTTTGAAAACAAATTTTGTTACAGAAACATATTTAGTTATTTTAAAACATATTTATAAAATTGAAGATTTACTTAGGGCCAATTGGAAGTTGTTAATATTGAAGTTTTACAGCCATCTTATATTTTGAATTACTACATTGAATTAGTAGAAAATGCACAAACCTTTGTTATTTATGATTTGTTATACATAAACAACTGTAAAATTATGAATTTGAAAACAGGTGATTATATTACATAATACATTTAAAATTCTATAGTTAGCACAAAATTGCCATTGGTCATCTTGCACAGACACGTCTAAATAAAAGAGATGAAATAGAACAAGAAACTATCTTCTTCTTTTTGATATTACAGTATTTTGCTAATAAAATAGCAAAGGTGAATGTTGGGTAATTGTTTACAAAGAAATTTACTGCTTTATTGAGTTTTTTTTTAACATACCTTATTTCTTAATATATATATAGCCACTTTACCTGGCCTACTCATATATTTGTAAAAAAAAAGAAAAAAATCTGTTATATCCCAAGTGGTCAGCCACCCAAATACTAACCACGCTAGATGTTGCTTGACTTCGATGACGTATAATGCATTGAATTCTGTAGTTTTAAAATTACGATTTTTCGGTTGGAATATTACCTTGGCATTGAAAACGTATTTTATTATTAAGAATAAAAGGAATCTAGAACATGTTGAAAACAATCTCAAAAAAAGGATTAACTTTCTTTCTAAAAATTACCAGCTTTTCATATAGTTTTGATGTTCAAAGTAGCCACAAGTAGTTTACAAATATTCAAAGTAGCCTAACCTGACCAAGGTGCAAAATATTGGTTGTTCAAGTTAAAAACCTCAACATTTAATTATTTACAACATTATTATGTAAACTCAAAAATGTACAAGTAACACAGTAGGCTAATCACTGCGAATGACACCTGTGTGATGTTTATGAACTTCAAAAAGTAATATCACCAATAGTAATTTCCACTTGCTGAGATAAGTCTGTGCAAGATGGCCTGGAAAATATGGTAACACCATTAATTTTATGTTAAAGTTTATAGAAGTAATAATTAGCTACATAACTTTATTGTGCAAATTCATAATTATTACAGTTATATATTATATAACCTATAACAGATCATACATAATGAAGAACTGTTAATTTCCTTCTCATTCTGTCAAAAGTTGTTATGTAAGATTAAACATTATGGTCAGGATACACATTATCATGATGTATATAACAGGGAAAAAATAAATAAAATCAGCAAAACTTATATAGGAAATGTGACTATATCATCACTAAAACTATAATAATATTTATATTTCACTAAAGTTTTGCAGTCAGCTGTGAGAATCCTTAAATACTTTGCTGATGCCTTCTAGAATGATAAGAGTTTAAAAATTCAGTGTATCATCTTTCATAATTTTTCTGTTTCATTTTGGACTTTTAAGTGGAAATTGGATAGTTTACCAATATTTATGTAGTTTTGAAATTTTATAAAACCAAGCTAACCTAATCTGTCTCAAACAGCAAATATTCATGTAGCTTATAAAAAGTTCATGGTTCAGTGATTCACTTAGTTTCTAAAATGTTTTTTTCTGGTTCAGACAGTATGTAGTTACATTGTATGATAGTGTTCAGCAAATTTTTAATAGTCAAATTTATTAAGTTTGTTTGTAGGTACTACAAAATGTTACCACCATAAATTTGTTTAGTCCATAAGTTTATAATCTATAGTTTCATACTTCAATATTGTTTTCTCCTAATGGATGCTAATTATAGATCAGAATAATGTGTTAGTGAAAATTGATTCAATATTTGTCTGACAGTTTTATTATTAAGCGGTCATTGGAAAGGCAAATTATTAAATTTTCTTTATGACCACATGTGTATTAGCTAGAGTAATAACATACAAGGGCTATTCCATTGTCACGGGTGGGACATTAAAATTGTGGTTTTCCCGTGTTTTAAATAAATATATATTTTATTTGTTGTAATATTTGTTTCAAAATCATATGGAATGGATACATTTATTTGTCCTTTAGAATAGATGAAAATTTCAATAAATTATTCTACTAATTGAAGGAGACATTTCAATGCAAAAAAAGCGTCATGGGTGGGACATAGTAACAAATAGTCAATTTTAATGCCTGTGAACATTATTTTATTAGTGTAAACAGCAGAAATGAGTACAACTAACTAACAATACTTAACATTGTTGTTATTATAGGGTCCAACATTGTTGCTTTTCCTAAAGAAGTCCACGAACTTATCCACTCTCTAACTAACTTTCCAAAACATCAACATTTCCGTCAAAGTCATAAAACGATGTGTTGTTCCGTATACATTTCAACTTTGGCTGAGGCAACACACTGATTATCTTTTCAAACTTTCACCGTTCTCATCAACTTTAACATGTTTACCAGAGTCACCAACACTTCTCAAGCACATTATTTTAACTTCCCCATCATCTTATACACTACTTTCAGCAATAGCAGCATATCTGTATTTGTTCACTTGCTTCCCCCATATTAAGTTAAACTCTACGAGAAAAATTGATCTTGGATTTACTAAACTAACAGCTGGTTGAATCACACCAGCAAGGATTGGCTCACCTTGTTCCTCATTCTGTCCGTCTGAGTCTGAGTGATAGATTAAGGAGTAGATAGAGGGTCTTGTTTGGAATACTACAACTTTAGTTAGTTCAGACTTTAAAAACATTTGGCCTCAAACAAGATTTTGTTTGTCTTAACCCAGGAAGAAATTTTTGTCCTGAATTGCAGGTATTTTGTTGACAAGTTCCCAGCACTTTTTGTTAGCATTACTTTGTTCTCTTCTATATCTGAAGGTTTCAATAGTAGAAAGTTTATCTTTGAAACCACCGATTGGGCGATTTCACATTTAGGCAAGACTGGTTAATATGAAGCTATTAATGGAAGATTATATTCTTCAAATGCTAGTTAGTATAATGTTGAATATGGACATATAATAATATTTGTCAGCTATGACAGTTTAAGTTCTTTTGTGTTTTAAATATCTCAAATATCAATAAATAATTATTTTGTTTATGGTGGCATTTTTGGTCGCTTGACTGAATATTGTTTTAAATATCTGTAGCTTCAAGGATTAAATAAAGCAATAAAGCTAAAGTTTCAAAATTATTTTAATAATATAAATGAGCTACAATAGTTTCACCTTGCGGCATCATCGGGCAAATCCGTAGCTTTGTTGTGCTTGTTTAGGTATTACAATTTATTCTATTAAATAATAGGGCAAGTATTATGTCAGCATAATTAGGCCACATGGGCTGTTTCTACTCATCACCTCATCCAGAGAACAGTACCTTACACTTTATCAAACCTACTTGTTCTCCTGACATACTACAACAAATCAGGGAAGGATATCTCTTGCAAATTCTCTACATTCAACATGTTCGCATCTAACACTTCTTATCTTACTTTGCTATATCCTTTACAGAAGACAACAAAATGCTCAGCCATTTCCTCTAGTCCACATTGATTGCAGCATGATTCCCCTTAATTGAATGATGCCTTTAAAGCACAGTGCTCTCTTTTTTTCCCCTGAGGAGGCATCATCAGATACACTTGTCCTCTGGTGTATAAGTCTCCTGGTTCATCCAGTTTACCCAATAAACCCTAACCTCCTTATATGCAAGGGTGTTAGTGTCGCATATGTAACTTCCTTTCGGTTTTAACCATCACATCAATCCTTCATTCCATGGCCCATCAGGCAAAATATCCTGTTATAATATTTACTATGATTCCTTTCTTCCAACTCTGTAAACCGATTCCTACAGATCTGTTCAGGAAGATCTTTGACTGTTTACAATCCTCTCTCTCTCTCTCTCCCTCTCTCCCTCTCTCCCCTCATTCCCCCTCTCTCCCTCTCCCCCCTCTCCCTCTCTCTCCCTCTCTCTTCCCCCCCCCTCTCTCTCTCTCTCCCCCTCCCTCTCTCTCTCCCTCCCCCCTCTCTCTCTCTCCCCCCCTCTCTCTCTCTCTCTCTCTCTCTCTCTCTCTCTCTCTCTCTCTCTCTCTCTCTCTCTCTCTCTCTCTCTCTCTCTCTCTCTCTCTCTCTCTCTCTCTCTCTCTCTCTCTCTCTTTTTTTTTTTTTCCTGGACCAGTTTCTAATCAGAGATTTGCTTACCAACAGTTCTTACCTGTTTGTCCTAAAAGTTCCAGTGCACACTCAGAATCTATAAAATGATACATCCCTGGTCAACTTATCTGCCTTCTCATTGATTGAAATTCCACAATGTGCCAGCATCTAGATTAGCTTGACCTCTTTAACATGTGTTATTTAATTAAATCAACATATTTTTTGTAATTCGTCTCTCGCAGATGTCTCCTTAGGTGACTTCAGTACCAGAATTGAATATCACTCAATTATAACGTGATAAACATTTTAACGACCCAGAAATAGTAATTATTTTATAGTTTTGTACATGAAATGTTACGTGGTTTTGTTTAAGTGTAATATTATTTAATTGTGTAATGTAAAAAAAGTCTTGTCTTCGACAATGACAGTGTGATGTCGAAACTCCAGTCAGACATATCTGAAAATAAATTATTGTTTGACGGTTAGTATATAATACAAATATTAATAATTTAACAATCCAGGAAGTAGAAACCAATTTATAATAAAATGTTATTTTCTTCAAATGAAACACACAATTTTTTTGTAAATTTTACATTTATTAGGTCTTGCCAACCATGGTTTCACCAGTTATGGTACTGACGAGGCTTACACAAAGACGGTTGGCTAAACATATAAGGGTAGAATTTACAAAAGAATTTGTGTGTTTCATTTGAATAACATGGAATTATTCTATCAAGTACCTTCAGTCGTCAATAACAATATTAATGCTATTTTGCCTAAGAAAAATTTTGTTAGTCTATAATCTTTACTAATTGAATGCTGTACTACTAAGCCTAGGATAAATTATGACTTTTGAAATTTAATTTAAAAATGTCCTTATCATTTAAAAATTACAGTCATTTGAAGCTGTCATTGTTTCTTGACAATAACTCCAAAAGGTTGTCATAACTAACCTGCCAAAGTAGTCTTAGATTAGGCCTATGCAGAATTAAATTTGTTACATGTTGCTACCACTTATTTTTATCCTTCTCTTAGGAGAATTACGGTTGGAAAATCATCATTACCTCAGCGGTTGGTTTGAGATTTTACGATAACATAGAATCATTGACTTTATTTATTACAGAATGCATTATGTTCTTATGTAGGCTTTCAAGTCAATGCCATCATTGTCTAAATTATTATTGGTAATACAATTTATTATGATTTTGCACTATCACCACATCATTTAGAGTTAGTATTATTTTCTACTCTATATTTAAAATACTTATATACATTTGTGGTGTTCCTATTCGGGTATACAAATGGTTAGATGTTGCTTGGTTAATATAATTCTAATTCTTTTTTTCATTGTTGATTTTTGTATTTTAGAGTTGGTGAAACAAATAAGATGGCAGATACCGAAGAAAATAAAGCCAGTACTGCTTCCAATGAAACTCTTCAACCAAAAATTTACACAATTGGAGGAATCCGTATACAATTCCCCTGTCAGCCATATCCATCACAAATCGCTATAATGGACAAGGTAAAATTATTAATGTGAAGAAAATAATAAGAGATAAAATATATAAGAATTAAATCATATGAGCCATTGAAGATATTTAATTCCTTTAAGCCTAATTGTATATAAAATTCTATAGAAGTTGTTATCTTTGTGTTAACCCTTAAATCATAAATATACTCTATGTATAACCCTATTCATAATTTTTTTTTTTTATCAGAATACGAAAGGAAAAAAGCATCATTATTTCAAGTTTTTCTTTTTAAACTATAATATTTTTTAATAGCGCAGTTAAAAGTTTCATACAGTACATTTTTTGTAAAATATTTTTCAATTACCACATTGAATACAGTGTATTGTTTATAGACCAATGCAAAGAAGTATCTCAGAGGACTTGCAAATGATATTTCTCTCTTTCACCAAAAAAGGCAGCTAATAATGTTTTAGAAGAAATACACCAAAAGGAGGTACGGTACCTCAAAAGTGTAACAATGTTAAACATAATTTATTTATCATATGACGTGTACAAAAAATGTATAAAAATATGTGTTACAAGTGTTGTGTATTTATAAGTGTTTGATGGACATAACAGCTGGCCTGATGATGCTGCCTGTGGCAGCGAAACATGTAGCCACATAGAAGGTAAAGTTAAAATTAAAATAAAGACTACATTTGACAGATACGAACAATATATATAAAATAAAATATACGTAGTTCTAGGGCTGTTCAACAATGAATATGAATATAGCTAATAATGCATGACATACCAAAAGAAAAGCAGCTAATAATGCATGGCTACATGCTAAGTTTTATATTTTACTGTAAATGTTGTAAACTGTCGATAACACATAAAATACTTAAAACTAAAATATTTACAGTGATAATAACAGTTTTAAAACTTTGATTAATCATAAACATTTGTCCATCAGACGAATTATGACAAATGTAAAAACATTCCACTACCTCTCTCATTCCAAAAGTAAATAAAAATCAACCAAAACTAAACTTAAAGTTAAAGTTATTTGATAACAATGGATTGTTCATATTATTAGTATGGTTTAATCGGATATTTGCCATCATTTGTGTATATAAAAACTAATAGAGGGTGTTTTGAGAGTATAAATCAATTCTTGTTATCAAGTGTTCAATCTAGACTCTAGAGCATAAAAGTGAAAAACACTAACATAGCCTAGTAGCCTAGGGCCATGTTGGAAGCTAAAGTTAAGACTAAAATCTAAAACTAGGTTCAAGTTCTTTTTGTTAGGTTATAGCTTTAGTTTTAGTTTTTAACTTGGCCCTAAGCTATTAAAATGTCACAGACTACATGATACAGCATGTGATGGTAGAATACACGGAACAAGGACGTCCTTCCAACACCATCATATATCACACAATCCAAGAAAGTATGTAGTCTGACACAAAAGTTTATGATTCTAATGTTTCTAGTTATATTGTTAGTAAATAATTTTTTTTGTAAAGTTATGAAATGTATACATAAGGAACACATCATCCAGGGAGCAATTTTGGAGATTTAGGACATTTACTTACCAGGGGCTTGGGATGTATTGAATACACCCCAGTTTAAGGATTTCCAAGAAATTTATTCACATTTAATCCTTGAAAGTGTAGTATTTAACTCTAGACATGAGGATGGTAATATAAATAAAACAAATCATTTATACCGTCTGTCCTTTTTGTGTTTTTTCTAAACAATTTTATAATTTGAATCCAGATTTGATATACGTATTTTGTATGTAACCTTTTACCAGTATATCGAAAACCAACCATTATTTTATATATTTTCATAATGGCAACCATTTAAAATATTTAATGTTGAAATGAAAACAGTTATTTTTACCAAAACATTACAAGAGGTAATGATGAACATAATGATTTTTGGTAATTAACAACACCCAGAACTTCTTGATATCAGTTATTCATCATTATTGTTGAGTGAATTAAATGTTACACACAATGAATAATGGAAAACTTTTTATTATCATCAAGATTCAGAGAAAACAAATTCTTATAATTCAGAAATATCTTTATGATTTTAGGCTACTCTTAGCTTTAAAAGAAATAATGGCTTAATACAATTATGAGGCAAATTTTGATTTCTGATAATTTTTTTCTATAAATATTGACCCTAATACATTTTATTTTTTTTGTATTAATAAAGTGTAACATGTAATTCACCCAATCACCAAATAATAATAAGGAATTTAACTGGTATTATAAACTTCTGAGTTTTGTAGTCAATTATCAAGAAATAGGTTTTTTTTTTTTTTTTTTTTTTTTTTTTTTTTTTTTTTTTTTTTTAAATCAATAACTTGGTTATCCTGTGGCCTATAATAAAAACAATGATATTATTATTTTTCGTTAAAAAGCAAATACATTTTGTCTCTTTTATTTTTTTTGTAAAACTAACGGTTTTAGAGATATTCAATATTAAAAATTTAAACAGCTATTCTTTTGAAAATGTGCAAAAAGTCTTGATTTTTAGTATATTGGTAAACTATTACATACAAAATAGCTTTTACCTAGTCAGGACTCACTATTCAAAAATTATAAATTACTTCATTAAAAATAACAGAGTGACAAATGTATAATGAAGCGTTTTTGGACATGTGTCACCTTTTTCGGTGATCCGCTCACATATTATTATATATATATATTTTATTATTTCATTAAATTACAATTTATTTATTAATGTCACGGCCATTTAAAAGAGAGGGAAATATCTCCCTTTTCATTTTCGGTGGATCTGCTTTAGTAGGCATTAATTATTTAATGGAATTAGACTACCCATTTTAAGACTTGATAGGTCACTATCTGAGGAATTATTTGAACTTATAAATTAATTTGTTAGAACATACTATTATGTAGCTTTGAAATGCTAAATTTAACATGTTTGCAGATACAAATTGCTTTAAGTCTAAGTCATATGGTTATTGTGTAAGACTACATATTTTAACATCCTAAAAATACACTGTATAAAACTATAGTTCTCAAAGTATGCTACAGAACTAAATAAGATTAACTATCATTATTATCTTCTAAGAGTAAACAATCAAGAAAGAAATAAACATTCATCTTTCAATAAAAATAGATTTATTAAAAAAGATAACATTTAAACAGTTGATTCATGATCTTCAGTTTTTCACAAATTCAAAGATACTTTTGTATGTGAAAACTAATATACATGATGTTTCAAGAGTTTGAACCAACTTCTGTTATTAAGATACACCTAAAAGAAGAGTAAAATTTAAAACAATAAAACCTAGTCGTCTAGGACCATGTTGTAAACTAAATATAAAACTAGTAATCTAAGAAAGGAACCCTAAAGAGCGAGGATTTCTAAAGCTAAGCATGAGCAGTGAAAATAACTAAGACTTAATACATTCATGATAAAAAAAAAACCCACGTCACAAAATTACACAACACATGGAAAAGCAAACTCCATTTTAATACGAGAGCCTGCACTGCTCAACTAACTAAACGAGGGTTGTATGGCAATGGAGTGGTAATCTAATGGTTTATTAGGGGTAAACAACATTTTGTCCCCCCTTTCAAAAGTTTAGCCCATGATCTAGTCATCACTCTTTGTGATATTTTACTGAATCAAATTTCAGCCTTATTATAGTAGAGATTTTAATTTTTTTATTATAATTAAGACATTATATATTGGGTTATGATATTATATAATTTCTGCTCATAAACATTTCATAACGGTATAAATATGTTGTTTATAACTTAATGTCAAGATTGTATCTTATTTGAATCTAAAGAAATAATTTTTTAAAAAATAATAATAAATTTAGTTTAGTAACGGAAGCTATAATGGCCTTATTTCCACACTGGTTTGGCTTGTGAGATTGTCTGATAGGTTAGGTTAATTAAATTCTCAATTAGATTTATGATTTTTGGTCCAAATATGTTTTCTATTATTTTCTTATTTCAATTTATCTCTTAGGCTTAATCATGTGTTCTTTTTGTATTCACTACTAATTATAATTAGAGGTTTATTTGTTTCGTTAATGTACTACCTGTCACATTCATATTTAATATGGTAAATTCAGTTTTTAGGTAAATGTGATTGCCATTTTTTAGGTTCTTAGGCTCAGGGTTAGGTTTCTTTCTTACTTTACTAGTTTTAGTGTTAGTTTCCAACATGGAGTTTTCACTTTTCTCATGTTCTAGGTTTATCACTTGATAAATTGAGTTTATTTATACTTTCGAAATGTCATCTACTTTACTCTTTACAAAATATGCTTTATAGCTTTATAAAGAAATTAGTAAAAAGTTCAATGGAGTAATAATTCACTTAAATTTGCACTATTGAAAATTGCACACAGAATTGTTGAAAAGAATTATAAGAATCAGCATATTCACAATGACATTGGCAGAATGTAGGATATGTCACCCAAGATTACCATAAATTTGTATTAGACGTTGGGAATACCTAATATTATCTACACTTCTCTGTTGTGGTGGACTGGTGAGAAATTTCATTACCCTCAAGCTCTCACATATGAGCTATTTGACTACCCTCATCCGATTACTTCCTTCCAACTATAGCCAAGTGTCAGAAAAGTATTTTTGATTAAAATTATAGCTGTTGTGATTTTAACTGTATGTAATAAGTATTTATTACCTTGATATTTAAACAGGAATACTTGCTAACCAAATTATTCCCTCTGCTCGAATGTTCCCAGCCTCCAATTCATGTTATTATGGAATTATATCATCACACAATACTTAAAAAAAATAATACAATTTTACAGAAAATTCAAGTCTCTACTATCTATATTGGCTTATTTATACAGGTTGTCTTTGAAAAATGTGTGTTATATTTTTCAAGTTTTTTGATTCAAAATTTAGCATGATTGTTAATCTCTAAATGAAGCATCTTGTCTTAAAGCTTTATTAAAATTCATCAATAATTTTTATACTTACAGTTAATTATTTAAATTGTACATGTGGAAAATTTGAGGTTATGTAACAACTCGCTAAATAGATCACGTAACTTCAAATCTATGTCATTTTTATTTAAATTTAACAATGATCAAAATTTTTTTCATAGCTAATTTTTTTGTAAAAATTATAAAAATGGAGATATTTTTAAAAAGTAGAAAAAGTCATTAGTTTGCAAATTAAATAGTTCTTACAAAATTACACTTTTCTACAAATGGGAACGCATTTTTTTGCGTAACTTTAAAAAGTCTCTAAGAATAGATTTAAGCAATAAAAATTCACCCCCTCCATCCACCCCAAGAGCAAACATGTTTTATGTTTTATTTTACTGGATTATTATTCGGATTATCGAGACAGAATATTTTTAGAAGTATTTAAATACTATTACAAAACTACTGTTATTGTTTTCAGATTATCCGTGGCTTAAAACGAGCACAAAATTGTTTACTGGAGAGCCCTACTGGAAGTGGTAAAACTCTAGCTCTACTGTGTGGAGTTCTTGCATGGCAAAAGCATGAACGGGGTGAGTCTAATAGAACAAATATTATAAGCAAATAAATTGAATACAAAATTATATTAGTCTATTTGAAGTGATACTGAGATTGTTCCCAACTAGTAAGAAATCATTTGTATTAGTTATTGAGTCAAAAGGATAGAAGAGTTTCATCTCAGTAGGGGGGCTTCAGCTTCTCCCAGGGCTCATGACAACTACAACAAATAAATTAACTATTCATTGATAATCTCACAAAAAGCCTTTGATATATGTGGCAGTGTTAATCAAATACAAATCTATTATGTAATTAATATAACATCCGATAATAATCACAACTGTACACAGTCTTGATAGTATGAAATGTCTGTGCAAAACTAGTGACAGTGATTATAGATGTGGGCTACTTTTTAGTCCCAGTTTCAATGTTCAAGATTTGAAGGCATGTTATTCATCAACATCTGAGGAAGTTTCTTTTACTTGCAATTCGGCACAATCGTTTTGGGTTTCTAATAGAGTAAAAACTACTAATGATACTATTGAACGATGGTACTTGGTAGAAATCCATGTTTAAAATAAAACAATACAAATTTTTTTGTAACTTCTACTCACAATAAATTGTAGAAGTTACAAAACAAAAAAAATTTGTATTGTTTTATTTTTTACAGTAAAAACTCTCTAATCTGGATTAATGTGGCGCCGGCCGATCCGGATCTCGGGGTGGCTATTTTTATATAGTTAAAGTGGTTTTAAACGTGAACAAAACGTAGCAAATTTACGTTTTAGCGCTAAAACGCGTTGCGTTTACGATAAATTATAGCTTTACCACACTATTCTAAAAATTCACTATGGTTTTTCAAATTACTGTAATATATAGACGTTACATTTTAACTGTACTATTATGTAATTTGCCGGTACGGTAACCGGTAACAAAAGTACCGAAACAACAAAAGGTAGGTTAATTAAATAAATATTACAATAGCTATGTTTAAAAATCTATTTATTTTAAGCTGAATGAGGCTCAGCATAAAGTACACAAACAACAATTAATTAGGTCTACAGTGTTAACTAAAAATATCAAACGAAAAATGAAGATTAGAAAATAAAACGGTACAATAAATACGTACAGGATTGTACACGTGAAATTTTGATAAACTAAATAAATGTTAGTTTTCATTACAGTACAGTAATTTGTACTCATGTCAGTTTTTATTTAAAAAAGATGTAATGGTAGCTTGCTTGGCTCGTTGAACACGCTTCTTAGATGTAATATATCTCCATCTACGAAAAAGAAGGAGATCGGCCGGTGAGGATTCTTCTTGTTCTTCCACATAGTCTATCAGCTGTTCAAGTGCTTGGAATCAGAACTGCACTACTGCCCAGTGCCCAACTCAAAAACATCGTTCACTACTATTCGGCCCGAAAATATTATTTTTGTATAGAAAATTGTATTTTTATTATTTTTTATACGCTGGCATACGACGGCCGGATATCGGAGTTTCCGGATATCAGAGATCCGGATCAGAGAGTGTTTACTGTATTTAAATTTCACCAAATTTAGAATTTTTTAAACATTCAAAATTTCTGAATAATTTGTAGAATAGATTTTCAGTCATCGTAAAATCTCAAGCTCCTGTCCTAATATTTTTGTTGATATAATAAAATACAATTTCAAAAGTTCACATAATGTAAAAATTACCACACTGAGACTTTCTTTAAAATATTTTATGTAATTTTTTTTAACTTATCTTTTCATAATTTACAACTACTTTTGCTTTTAATTTAGGCTTAAATGCCAATCTTTATAGACAGCATATAGTCTCAAAATATTGTTTACCAGCCACATTTTTATCTCAAATTTACAATTATTCCCCATCTAAAATTACCTGTAAAGACAATATTAAAACAATCAACAGAGAGTATCATTGTTGTGTCTTAAATGAAATATTTTATAGCAGTAAAAAATTATTGAATGTTCCCCTATAACAGGAAGTATACCATTTGCTGGTGATAAATAAATAATCTAGGGTGCAGGCCCAAATAATGTTAGGCAATCTCAATGTCTCTGCTGCTACAGACCAGTAAACATTTGCTCATTGGGCTACAATACAACATTCCATTGTGTGACTTGATTAAAGTGACCTCTTAATAATAATATTACACATTATATTAATTTCTGTGTACTATTATGTCATTAAATTTCTTAATATTGACCCTAGAAATCTGAACATTTGTTGCACTTGTTCTGCTCTATTTTATACTATAATAGGGTGGGTATTACACCCCCATAGTAAGTCCTCATGAACCCTCTCTTTGCAATACCTTACTTTTACCCTTTACCAAATCTACCTGTTCTCATGACAGCTCAACATATCGGAAATGTCATCTTTTCCAACATCTTCACATTCAAAATGTCCATATTTAACACTTACTCTGCTCTACCCTTCACAAGGAAGTAACAAAATTTGAATTTCCTATTTTTTAGCACCAAAAAATATTTATAATTTAGGATCTTTTGCACTGATTTTAAACACATTTTCAATTCCAATTAGCATTCAAATCATGCACCAACTTTGTCACTGACAAAATATGTAAGAAAATTTCTAAAGTGTGTCGAAAATTATTGATTTTCTATTACCTGTTCAGATAAATATTTTTATAACTTGGGAACTACTGAATGAAAGAAAGACTAAAACCAAATATCGTATCTTCATTACATAGGAAAGAAAATTGTATGATAGTCGGATAATTGGTATTCGAGTTGCTAAACTTATAGACAAAGAGATGTTACATTTTATATACAGTGGGATTAACATTATAAAAGAAAAGAAGATATAATATATTATTAAATATCGCAGAAATTCAATTTTTAAACTGAATATGAAGAAAATCATTTTCTGTGCACAGAGAGGGACGGGGTCAACATAAACTTGATTTAGGAGAATAGTATTAAGTGATCACTCATTTTAAACTGTTTTTAAACCAACAGATTATGGATGATTATAACAACAATATATTAATTTTTAATTTATTGATTTTAACGCTATTACGTTTTAAGTATTGAAAATACAATAATACTTTGAGTGAAAAATATATGACCTAGACCGGGAGTCGAACCCAGGACCTTTAGCTTTACGCGCCAATGGTCTACCAACTGAGCTATCCTAGTTGCTTCCCAGCACGGGGCGTAGACTTCTCACTTAACTTTATTGCTGCAATTTTTGAGTTACCAAATTAATTACCTCGCATACTTACTAAAATAAATTTAAAATTACCAACAGTTGAACATATTATATTAATTGTTTCTTTTGCATAAGTGTTGTGGTTTTGTGTGTACAAATTGTGTTTCTCCGTAAACATCAATAGATATGTTTTTGTATGTTAGAAAATAATAAACATTGAAATTCAAATGTAGGCCTAATATTCCAATGTAAATAAGTAATAGATGTAGGCTTTGTAATTAGCATATTATGAACTGTTATTGATAGAGTATATGGTTTGTTCAAAAATAATTAATATTCATAAATGTAAATTATATATAACTTTATTACACAAAAACTATTTTATAATTACTATAAAATGTCTCCCGAAGTGCATATTATATATTTTATTTTTTAATTAATTTATTACTCCTAACTTATTACTTCTGTAAAATTTCAATCGATTATAAATTTATTATTCCATGTTATACTCATTTTACATTTTCAAATATGATGCATGTCTATTAAATAACAAGACTTATACAATATCTCAATTTTATTCATATGTATCAATTCTAATACTTAACTCCTTCAGTAAAGACCTCATTCACACTTACGGTGTGTTTTAGTTTTGTTTTTCACAGGTCAAAAGGTACAGTAGGTCAGTTTCTGTCAGCTATTTTAACACATGTGCCGTTTCACAGATTTCATTTTAGGAAAGTGAAAAAGTCACATGTTGCCAAAATATTGAAAAAGTTCCAGTGCAATTATGTGTTTGTTGGCCAAAAACCTCTACCGGTACTCAGAGAGTGTTGTACTGGTTAAAAATTCAGTTTTTGTAGTTTTTTTTTTCTAACTCTTTCTCTCAGCTCTATCAAAACTTCCTTTAATAATGTTGGATTACTGTTATGACTTCTGGAACCCATTCATCCAAAATTGATATAAACAACAAAATGAGCATGGCTTTGAGTTGAGAATTTTATTTTATTTTTTTCATTCTAGTGATATTGTTGTTTTCCAACGTATTTTACTGTCATTTGTCTCAAGATCATACTGAAATATCCAGCATTCGTCACAAATAATAATTTTTTGAAAAAGGTTGAAGTCACCATAAAGTTCCCGCAGCATGTCAACACAAATTTCCTTTCGGCGTTGTTTATTCTCTGGTGTGAGAACTCTTAGGAACATCTTGGTACAAACTTTTTTCATAATGAGATCTTCACGCAAAATTTTCCACAGAGTGTTTTTGTTAATTTTCATATCTTCAACTATTTTCGGGATACCGATCAATTGTCAGCCATATAAAATTATTTTTGAGATTATAAATGATTTTTTAATTGAATACTCCTAAAAATCATTTGTAACATGATATAGTTTTCTTATTCAAAGTTTCATTCTGAGTTCACTGGCATTGAACATTTTTCAGGTGAGCATGGTTTGTGGGAATATTATATATTTCTAATTTTCATAGCTGGGTCATGTAGTCTTGGGCTAGATCCCTCTCTTTCATTTGTTTCATCAATTCTCTCTTGACCAAATCTTGTTTTTTTTTTACCCAGATCCTATTAAAATATTTAAGAGTTTTGAGTCTTTATTGTATGTTCTTTTCTTCCCTTTTTTTGGTAAGGTGATGGGGACCGAGAGGTTTTACCTTTAAACAACAAGAACAAAATTTTTTTTCAATATTTCTAATTTTTGTGATAATTTTTTATTTATATACAGTACTTTCATAAATTCACTTATAACCCTCCTTGCTGTACTGTTGTTTATTATAATAGAAACTAAAAGATTGCAATCATTTAAATTTCACACCTTGACCTCCAACTTTTGCAAAATAAAATATAAAAGTGACAAAATAGAAAGAACTAATTGTCGTTTATCACATACCCTATAGAATTTCTTTGATATTCTCTTTTTTTTTAAATCTACAACGCCTAACATTAAAAGATTCATTTTTTAAATAAAGAAATAAAAAATTAATAAATATGCTAAATATCTACAAAACTAATATTTTTTAGCATTCCATGCAAAAAATACATTTTGTCATATGCCAGCTGCTATTATCCAACTTAGTAATTGATATTGATATTCTAAGTAGAATTAGAGTATTTTGTCAAGGTCGATACAATTTTTTAGTGTACTTGCCTGTGCTTGTTGTGCAACTTGTCTATTGATTAGTTCCGACAATAATATCTTAATTAATTGATATTTTTATTTTAACATTATTAATGAATATATTGCAAGCAGAATAATGTGTTGATAAAATTATCGTAAGTAATTCATATTTAAGATTTTTAACCTCAACAAAAAATATTTTACATACAGCATAGTAGAATGTTGACAATATTGTCATACGTATTCGTAATTAAGGGTTTTAACCTAAACAAATAATATTTTGCATTCAAGATAAGGTCTTAAAAATATTGCTATAAGTTAATAATTAAGGTTTGTAACCTTAACAAAGAATATTTTGCACTGAACAGTATTATTATAAATAATTAATAATTAAGGTTGAAACCTTTACAAAGAATATTTTGTTTGCAGGTTAGGGTCTGAACAATATTATCATAAGTTATTGAATATTTTGGATGAAGAATAAAGTTTTAACAGTAGTCTATTATCATAAATAATTAATAAATTTCACAGCAAATATTTTGAATGTAGGATAGAGCTTTAACCATATTATCATAAATAATTAATATTTTGTCCATAATAACGAATATTTTGCATATACAACCGGTAATGTTTGGTTACTTTGGTGTAATTCACATATTACAACTATATTTTATATGCATTATATACTATAAACATAGTAGGTCCACCTTAAATATAGAATAGTGTTTAGAAGGGACAGAACTTATTGAACAGTCTGTATGCATTATACACAATAAACATAGTACACCTACATATATTGTATCTAGAATAATGTTTATAAGGAACAGGACTTATGTCATAGTCTGTGTATATTATACACTATAAACAGTAGGCCTATGTTGTATATAAAATAATGTTTAGAAGCCTGTAATTATGGAACAGACTGTATGCATTATAAACTATAAACACAGTTCGATTATTGTATGTAGATTAATGTTTAGAAGGAAAAGAACTTATGGGACTGTCTGTATGCATTTTGCATTGTAAATACAGTAGGTGTATTATATCATATATAGAATAATATTTAGAAGGAACATGACTTATGTCACAGTTTGTATGCATTATACACTATAAATGGTGGGCACACATTGTATATAGAATAATGTTTAGAAGGAACATGACTTATGTCACAGTTTGTATGCATTATATACTATAAATGGTGCGCACACTATAACATAAAAAAACTTTGTTATATGTTTTTTTTATCTTGCCACACGTTGTGCGACCAAATATAACATAAAAGACTTTATGTATATTATATATTTTATCTTTGATTACACTAAAGTTAATTTATTTTAATTATCTTGAAAACTAGGATGGTTTAAGTAATTTATTTCTACAAAACAAGTTTTTACCCTTTAACTATCTTCAGGATTTATTATCAAACAATTATTTGTAACAAACAAGTATCAATTCAATTAACTATTCATTGAATATCTTAAGACTACTTCATTCTCTCACACTTGCATTCTTTAAATCTAATTTACTCTAATACACAATATTATGGATGACAAATTTAAATCTAAATTGATTACTCAATTTACATAAAAACAAAACTCTACAAATGTTTCTACAGATCTTGTCCAAAAGTTCTTATTAAATTTCTATCAATTTTATAACAAAAAACAAGACAAATTTCTTTAATTAACTTATATTTCCAAATTTACTTTTATTTTGCCGGCTAGCTCAATTACTGTACTTTTAAATTAATTATAAAAAAAACTTGACTCTTATCTCGGGCATGGGAACTTTTATGACTCATCAAAGTGAAATACTAACTCTAATGATTATTTATTATGAAATTTTGTACTTATCAAACAATTCTCCTCGTCCGCTATAATTTTGGCACTTTTACACAACACAATCACTAACGATGCACAAACACAAGACATATCCTTATCCTGGGAGGTCGGATGCTGCTATCACTGGTTCATTGACGGATGGTGAATCTCTGGTGATACGTCCGCTAAACTCTGTTTGGTCTCCTTACTCGTTCTCGACTACTATGGATTTCGACGCGATGATTCTCTCCTCTTCTTTTATGAATTTTATACTCTTTGACTCTATTTAAATTATGATTCTAACAAACTTCAACAGAAACTACTAAATTTTGTGTCGGCTCTGCCTTTAAATTACCCGATGACTTTGAATTAAACCCTCAGGTTAATTCTTAACACTTAACACCTCCTACTCTGATTCCTAGCTGTAAGCCAAGACCTACACGCTCTTAACCCCAGTTTTAGACTGACTCTCCTTACCGTTGGATTTCACCTCTCCCGAAATTCAAGTGTAGCGTCCTCTTCGCTTATTGGTCAAAATCTCATTTTTTAAAACTCAGGCCTCTTCTGATTGGACCTCTAACTTTCTAAAATCGTTAATTTTTTCTTACACGCGCTGGCTTCGCCCTCGGAGATTCCGTTAGGTATTCGCTTTCTCATTTTTTCTTGGTTCCCAGTTTTTATGACACGCAGCTGCGTTGAATAGCAAAACTCCGTTATGTTTTCTACTTATTTTTTTATTTATGTCGGCGAACTTTCTTCTCTTAAGTAAAACAGAATGTCTTCTGTCCCTTGTTCTTGTCACGTTTGTCAATTTGTACAGTTATCTTCCCAACTTAACCTTGCAGCGGCTCTTTCGGTAAGGTTGCTTGTTCACATGTGTTTTTGTCTCCATTTACACATTCATACAATTATTTATTAATGTTAACTTTTTGATTGATTTTTATTATTATTTTAATATTTGATACTAGGCCTAATTAATTATTTATACATTGTGATCGTTTGAGATCGTTATAACACATTGTATATAGAATAATGTTTAGAAGGAATATGACTTATGTCACAGTTTGTATGCATTATACACTATAAATGGTGGGCACACATTGTATATAGAATAATGTTTAGAAGGAACATGACTTATGTCACAGTTTGTATGCATTATACACTATAAATGGTGCGCACACATTGTATATAGAATAATGTTTAGAAGGAACATGACTTATGTCACAGTTTGTATGCATTATACACTATAAATGGTGCGCACACATTGTATATAGAATAATGTTTAGAAGGAACATGACTTATGTCACAGTTTGTATGCATTATACACTATAAATGGTGGGCACACATTGTATATAGAATAATGTTTAGAAGGAACATGACTTATGTCACAGTTTGTATGCATTATACACTATAAATGATGGGCACACATTGTATATAGAATAATGTTTAGAAGGAACATGACTTATGTCACAGTTTGTATGCATTATACACTATAAATGGTGGGCACACATTGTATATAGGATAATGTTTAGAAGGAACATGACTTATGTCACAGTTTGTATGCATTATACACTATAAATGGTGGGCACACATTGTATATAGAATAATGTTTAGAAGGAACATGACTTATGTCACAGTTTGTATGCATTATACACTATAAATGGTGCGCACACATTGTATATAGAATAATGTTTAGAAGGAACATGACTTATGTCACAGTTTGTATGAATTATACACTATAAATGGTGGGCACACATTGTATATAGAATAATGTTTAGAAGGAACATGACTTATGTCACAGTTTGTATGCATTATACACTATAAATGGTGGGCACACATTGTATATAGAATAATGTTTAGAAGGAACATGACTTATGTCACAGTTTGTATGCATTATACACTATAAATGGTGCGCACACATTGTATATAGAATAATGTTTAGAAGGAACATGACTTATGTCACAGTTTGTATGAATTATACACTATAAATGGTGGGCACACATTGTATATAGAATAATGTTTAGAAGGAACATGACTTATGTCACAGTTTGTATGCATTATACACTATAAATGGTGGGCACACATTGTATATAGAATAATGTTTAGAAGGAACATGACTTATGTCACAGTTTGTATGCATTATACACTATAAATGGTGCGCACACATTGTATATAGAATAATGTTTAGAAGGAACATGACTTATGTCACAGTTTGTATGCATTATACACTATAAATGGTGGGCACACATTGTATATAGGATAATGTTTAGAAGGAACATGACTTATGTCACAGTTTGTATGAATTATACACTATAAATGGTGGGCACACATTGTATATAGAATAATGTTTAGAAGGAACATGACTTATGTCACAGTTTGTATGCATTATACACTATAAATGGTTGGCACACATTGTATATAGAATAATGTTTAGAAGGAACATGACTTATGTCACAGTTTGTATGCATTATACACTATAAATGGTGGGCACACATTGTATATAGAATAATGTTTAGAAGGAACATGACTTATGTCACAGTTTGTATGAATTATACGCTATAAATGGTGGGCACACATCGTATATAAAATAATGTTTAGAAGGAACATGACTTATGTCACAGTTTGTATGAATTATACACTATAAATGGTGCGCACACATTGTATATAGAATAATGTTTAGAAGGAACATGACTTATGTCACAGTTTGTATGAATTATACACTATAAATGGTGGGCCTACATTGTATATAGAATAACATGTTTAGAAGAACAGGACTTGTGGGACAGTCTTTATGATTATACACTATAAATAATAACGTAGTAATGAATAATGTTACAAGGGACACAACTTGTGTCAAAGTCTGTATGCATTATAAACTAAAAACAGTTGGTTTGCATTGTGTATAGAATTATATTTAGAAGAGACAGACCTAATGAGGGAGCTGGTATACTACTACTACTAAGTAAGAAGAAGAGAATTTTTAATCATCTTATTACTTACTGGTATTGTTTATGTAAAGTGCAAAGCCTCAAGACAACTTGAGAATTAAAGAGGTAGAGTAAAGCATACATTACACATTACAGTAGACTGACTTCTTACAGTACATGGGGGTGTTTTATGAAACTTTCTCACACCATAAATATCATGTATATGAAAATTATTGAACTTTTTAATTTTAGGTTTTTTTTATGCGTAAATATGGGTTAAATGTGTTTTTCAACTTTAGAGTTTAGTTTCATAGGAGGTGACTTTTATTATCACACAGTATAGAGAAAGTCATTTGATGGGTTAAAATAGATGTAGAGTTTTTCATGGATATATATATATATATTTTGTGGTTTTCTTATCCCCAAAAAGTGGTTTTAGGAATTATATCTATTGTCCATCTGTCTATTTGTCGAGTGTGCAGTGCGTTATTTGTGGGCTGATTTAAATAAAATTTGTAATACCAGCATACAAAATCAAAATTTTACCAGCATACCGGCAATATGTCAAAATTTTGGAATAGCTGTCATAGACTTTTCATCAAATTTTGCCTAAATGTAGCCTTATGGAGGACAAACAAATCGTATTGATTGTCATCTTAGAATAAATATCGCTTCCGGAGATATTGGTAAAAAAAGGGGGGAAATCGTATGTGGAGCTGTTGTAAAAGATCTAATTCTTCAATATTGGTTGTATTGATTTAGTTCACATTTTTGTAATACGTAAAGATTAATGACCCAAATCATTGTTCAAAATTGCAAGTAAAAGTAAATTACTTTTCAAGAATAACTGAAACTGACATTCATAACAAAAATAACAAAAAACTGAAATTTGTTTTACACCAAGGACAAGTTTATGTCACAATTGGAGAAAACTTGGGCTCTATTAAATATATAAGCATTTTTCAAGCTTTTTAAAAATATTATTATTATTTTTTTTAAATCACAACAATTTATAAGAGAAGGACTTCATTTTTAATATTGTTGCCCTTCTATATGAATTTAAAATTAATAATAAAGCAATTCAAAAGACATAGTATTAACCCTCCATTTGCCCATGCTAATTGATTCACGTTTTTTTTCATCGGTTGAAATAATTTCAAAAATTCGCCAAAAATAGAAATTCTATCCCAATCATAAAGTGATCCATAGCTTTTTTTTAGGAAAAGGTCCAAATTATTCAAATATGTAACTAAAAATTTGATTGGTGCAAAATTATAAAAGTTATAAGCTCAGGAAGCAAAAATTTCAAAAACGGAAATTTTTTTTTCTAAATTCAGGCCTAAATAAATACTATAAAAATGTATAGGCCTGGTTATACAAAATACACAAAAGTTTCATAATTTAGTTGTGAATAGAAATATGTAAAAACATTTACCAATTTCAAAGTAGTTTTTATGAAATAGATTTTTTTATGTCCGTACTACACAACGGCACTAAAATTTAGCCTATTTTGAAACATCAATCTAAAATGTATCCTTTACCCAAAAATGAAATTTTATATACCAAATTGTAGAGAATAAATCATAGAATAGAACTGTAAACTTGAACATTTTATATAACTTACCATTTTGTAATCAGAAATTACGAAACGAAATTTCGTTATGTATGTTATGAACTCACATAACGACATAGCCTACACTGTTACTAAATTTAGCTTGTCTAAAACTAATTTCACTAAACAAACACAATAACAAACACTACACTTATTTATTTATATATAAAACACAATTTCATAAACGTTATTCACTATAAATTACCAAAATAACATTCAATTCAGATCAAACAAACTCCTAACCTAAACAAAAATGGCGGATGATAATCAACTCTGTTACAAGGCAAGATTTGAAGATGGTTTACTGCCAACTCAACAAAGCAAGATGTATAAACCGATATATCAACAGATTCAGTGAATCTTTATCTACAAGACTGTCTAAAAATATTTTTACATTCACTTCATCTATGAGAGACTAATGGACTTCCAAAGAAGCTCTCTTATTGGTCGAAATCTTGGCCAATAACAAGCCGTTATGCGGTTGAACACAAAACCTAAACCGTAAACGTGATCTAAGATTTGAAAGCAGTTATAGAAAGGTGGAAATGCAAGCTTTCTATTGGTGTAAATATCATTGTCCTAAAGTCGGTGTGTATAACTGTTATAGGTCTTGAAAGTTGACGAAATTCTAGCGTTCGTGACGCACGGACCAGCTGTTTACAGTTCTGCAATTATTCCATCGATCATTAGACGTGTTAATATTCATTTTAGAAACATATGGTAAATACAAAGATTAAAGTTTGAAAAGTTTCCTTTCCAACGGTATAAAGTTTATTAAGATTGGATGACAATTAGTGGGTCAAATATTAGAATGTATAGTACTGCACGCTACGTGAAAAAGTACTGCAGAATAGGGAAGTACTTACAGTTCTAGGGAGACTCTTTACGGAGATGGCAACAAATGTTATTAGTATTTGTTTTTTTTTTTTTTTTAATATCTGACACACAAGGAAAACAAACACTAAACTATCAACTGGACTGGAACCTGCATAAATGTGGAAGGTCACTAATCTCAACTGTAGGGACACTCCTAAACAAACACTTTATTGGTAACATGAGGATGTTGCAATGACTGGGTCCATTATCTTCAGTTGTTACATATACGTGCACAAAAAAGTTAAAAAAAAAAAAATCAATATCATATAATTGATTATTTTCATAGCAATACTGTACACTGTTTTGTTCTGTGTGATATACTCTAAAACCTGATGTATACTATGTTGCAACTTGTATCAGGTATATACGTTAATGAATTACAGTAAAATATAATCAGTAGTTAGTTGGACTGTTTACACTTCTAACGAGTTGCGAGCTCTACTGTTCACAGAACCACTAGTCTTTACAAAACAGAAAATATAAATAATTAGAAGGTAAAAAAACAAAAGCAAGTAGTTGAGTTAAACAATGGTATAATGATGAATAAAATGGCAGCGTGTCTGTCCAAAGCCCAGAGCACCTTGCTCTTGTATATCTCTCTCTCTGCTGCTTATAAGGGCTCTCTACCTCTCCGTAGACTCTTCAATCTAGTGAGGTGTTGTGAAAACACAACTCTTCTTCACCTTTTTAAAAACTTTCATCTAATTTTGTAACTTTTATCAAACAGCCTTTTCTTTTTTTACATTTCACACATGCTCGCTTTAGTTAAACGAGGAAATCTTATTCACTAAAACCACATAATATCTAATATTTTCCAAGGATCAATATTGGGATCCAATTAATTTTTTATCTATATTATTAATTTCTTTAGGATTAATATTGATAGGAGTTGTTTTAAAATTTTAATATTAACAACGTGTAAAAGGCATGTTTTTAATTGGTTATGAGAGATTTGAAGGGATTTTTGCCAGCGTGTCGTCGAATCCGATTACATATAGTGGTACTCATAAATTGATTGTTTCCCATCTCTAACATGTCATTTATTATTATATGATTTTGTGTGTATGTATTTCTTGTTTGGATTTTTTTACTTGATCAGTTTTTGTTTTATCTTTGGTGCTTATTGTGGTTGTTCAGTTGTTTGTTTAATACAATTATTTCTTTGTTTTGTTCAATACTTTCATATAATTTTGTTGTATATTGCTGTACACGACTTATGATCATGTAGCCTACAGACTAAATACCTATGTGAACACTTATTCCAAAAATTGTTATTTGCTTTCTTGAATAAATGAAATAAATAAATTTAAGAGAATTGTAACTGTAATAGTGTAGTATGTTTTGTATTGATTGATTTTTAAGGTGCATTGTAAGACTGAATTTTAAAGCTCCCAATTAATTGGATTGGTATCAAAATAAATAAGTAAATTTGAAAATTTACACTGTTGGCAAAACTTAGTACAATGTGGTGCTACTGCATAACTCCTAATGGGCTGATGTTATTGTTTGTCCTATTTATAAAATGTATAGGGAGTACGGTTTATAAAGTATAGAGGTTGTAGTGCCATTCTGCCACAATAGGCCTACTAGATAATTAGCAGTAGTATCACTAAAGCTGAACCATGTATAGTGTCCATTCCAGAACAAACAGTCGTTCAAAAGGATGTGTAGGCATATAACCTGCTCTCTAATTTTTCAACAATTTTTGTCACAATTTGGGACCAAATGATGTTTATACTTCTTCCCTTGTACTATGCTTTATGATTTGGTATAACTTATAACCGTCATCTTGGATTTAAATATATTTTTTTAAATGGTAACATGGTCGTGTGATACATTATTAAACATTGTTTTTAAATTCTGAGTTTAACGATACAATCGGTTTTTAAATAACTTTTCTCCACCTATTCACCAAAAATTGTCTGAAATTTGTAACATTTGACTTTTTTATATAATAATTACTGTACAATTACATTTTTAAACTATTTATGTCACTTAATACTGCATAAGGTTTCGATGTTCATCTCCATGTTGTTTTTCATTATACTGGGTGAACTAAAAGTCTGGAGACACCCCTGTCACTTTTGAGTAATTGGGGGAAAAAAACTCAAGTAATGTTTAATAGGTATAAACATGTACTTTTTTAGGCATAAGATAACATTGTTATCATTTCCAAAATGGAAAATTTTGGGGCAGCTCAAAAATTTCAAATGCAAACGCCTGCCTTGTGAACCCTCATTTTCAAAGTATTGATACAAGAATGTAAATGATGAAAACTTAGAGGTCTCAATCTTATTCCTATCTAAAGTTATTTTTGGTTAAAGATGAGAATGATTCAAGTTCTTCTAACTTCTTAGTGAGTGATTGGTGAAGAGCAAAATTCAAGAATTGTTTATTAGCTATTAGAATGTACTTTTTTATGTATGGGGAAACTTTGTCTCCGTTTCAAAAATTGGAAATATTGGGGGCAGCTCAAACTTTTTATACGCAAACTCCTGTCATGTATGTGACCATTCATTTTAAAGGTATTAAAAAGAGAAAACTAACACTGAAAATTTGAGGCTTCTATCTCAAACCTATTCATAATAGCAGCCAATAAAGTGTTACAAAAAAGAGCTGACGATATTTTTATAAAGTTGTATTTAATAAAAGTTCAATACTCATAAATTCAACAAGATGAATTTCGACTGTTGTAATTTGTAGTAGGTTTGAGATAGAGGCCTCAAATTTGCACTGTTATTTTTCTTTTGTTATACCTTTGAAATGAATGGTCACATGACAGTGGTTTGCGTATAAAAATTTTGAGTTGCCACCAATATTTCCAATTTTTGAAACGGAGACAAAGTTTCCTCATACATAAAAAGTACATTTTAATACCTAATAAACATTACTGGGATATGGCTCTTCACCAATCACTCACTAAAAAGTTAGAGCTTGAATCATTCTCGTCTTTAACCGAAAGTAACTTTAGATAGGAATAAGATCTAAGGAATGACCTCTAGTTTTCGTCATTTACAGTCTTGTACGAATGAAAATTCGTCATTGTCACCTTTAAACTGAGGGGTGACAAGGCAGGAGTTTGCATTTAAAATTTTTGAGCTGCCCCCAAAATTTTCCATTTTGGAAATGCTAACAACGTTATCTTATGCCTAAAAAAGTACATGTTTATACCTAGTAAACATTACTTGAGTTTTTTTTTCCCCCCATTACTCACTCCAAAGTTACAGTGGTGTCTCCAGTTTTTTAGTTCACCCAGTATTTTTCTATCAATTAACTTGATAAAATTAAATAAAAAACAGGTTCCATCATTGAGATAAATATGAAAGTCTTATGCAGTATCATGTGTTACAAAAAGTTTAAAACATTATATATGCCTTTTAAAACACTAAATCAACACAATTTACAGATATTTTTTCGTAAATAGCTGGATATAGGACACAGATATAAAATAACCGGCTGTCCCACTGAACTCACTGTTAAAAAAAACATTGTTTAATCGTGTGTCGCACGATCTTGTTACCATTTATAAAATTTAGTCAAATCCAATATGGCGGCCAAAGATCTAAATAAATCATCAATGGTAGTAAGAGGGATCAGGAATAAACTTCAATTGGTTCCAAATCGATATGATGAAACTGGCAATAAAAAAAGTAGCCTAGGAGAGGGCGCTTTTTATAAACACGGTATATGTATGTGAATGTTTTTATGAGATCACGTTTTCAATTAAAATACTAATAGGCTACAACCTCAAACCTTCTTTTTCAGCTATATTGTCTTTCCCTTTTGCACGTCATTCACAATGACTTATTGCGCTCCAAAATATAAATAAAATGTTCGATGCTCATACATTCCTTGTAAACTATATGAACTTGCTGACAAGGTTGTCTTAAGGGATTCTCTGTCCGTTTTCATAGATTAAAGATTGAGTCCTTTCTCGATCGAGGTCGTCACATTCGAAGATCAAGTGCTCTGCAGTTCTCTCTTGCAGGCCACATTTCTTGCAGAGAGGCCCCCAGTGAATATACACACCCTGTACAAATGTTTTCTCACATGGAAGTGCCGTGTAACAAATCTTACCACCTTCCTTATGGCAGTTCGAGCCCCTGTCTTATCCCAATTCCTGACCACCTATTGCCTCCGTGTAACGAGAGAGGATCGGGAGCAATTTAACAAGCGTTTGCGCGAAGTGAGAATATGTTCATCCTTAGATGTGAGATAATCCTTCACTTCCTCTTATGACTTTTTAGCAAGCGTCTTGGATGTGTCAGAACGGCTCCGGTCTTCGCTTCTGACGCTTTGTTAGTCAGCATGTCTGCACATTCATTCCCACTCACCCCAGCATGTCCTGGAACTCGGCTTAGCGTACTGATGGATCCATTTGTCTGTGCGCGTGGCTTGCTATGGCGCGGCGGGGAAGAGGGGAGTGATTATCGTACATTTCCAAAAACATGTGGCCCCGCGCGGCGCGCCGGACGTAGATTATTCACCGGTCTTCAATGTAGCTTCGAGTTGTTTGTAAACATCATGTTTCTATATGCAGTACAAATCTTGTAAACTGTAATTATGTGTCGCGAAAGGAGACAAACATAGTTGGGTGAGCGAGCCCTACTTTTACAGAACGGCCAGTAAGCGTCAGAGCCGCGCGCACAGACAAATGGACCCATCAGTAATATTGTTGATCTCCCTTCCCCCAGTCGTGATGTGATTCTGAAACAATCCTTTGATTTGTAGAATTTCATTTAGCGGTTTCAAAGCCGCCTGTTGTGTCCGTTTAAAATAAATTCGATTTTAGAGGGAATGGAGAAGGTTTTGGCTGTGAAATATGATGAATCAATTGCGTGGAGATTTATAGTATGATGAGTTATCACAAGATATAGGGTGTGTTTACAATACCGCAAACATTGTATGCGCGTTGAGTTTCTGTAATGTTAATAATCGTTCTGTCACCAAAGCGTTCATACTTAAAGACAAGTTATAACATAATGCGTGCAAAGAATTCATATATTTTATCAATAAGGAGTGAAGGT
Organism: Aphrophora alni; assembly: GCA_963513935.1. NCBI lineage: Eukaryota > Metazoa > Arthropoda > Insecta > Hemiptera > Aphrophoridae > Aphrophora > Aphrophora alni. The sequence goes on along the minus strand of OY740765.1, from coordinate 26,123,390 downwards.
ATCAGTACGCATGCCACATCGGTAAAAAACGCCGTTAGCGTCGCACAGTGGCACTCGGATGTGGACACGCAAACACAAGCGGTTCACGCTCACCCACCACTTTCTTAAAAGGTGACAACTGGAAATAAGCAACTTTTAAAATCAATGTAGTTATTTAACTTTTTATATCTACTTTGTCTCGAAAAAGAATAATTACACATATTAAAAGGAAGGGTCGTACCACTCCGCACAGTCACGAAGTATGCAAGGTAGTTTCTTTATTTCCTCTTCCCTACTCCCCACTTCTTTTTTTTTCTGTTTATTTACATAAGATGAACGTTGAAGGTTTGCAGTTAGCGGGTCTGAGTCTGGCACCTCGTGGTACTGTGACACTTGTCACCCCATGTCTCCCATCTCCCTTACTCTTACTGTAATTGCAGTCAACATCGATTCACCGCATTCGCATTGAGTGTCAACAGTGTTTTAGGGAAGCCTTACCGTTACCGAGAGACTGGTACTTCTTAGGTTATATTTACAAGCGATCCGATTCAAATGCTTTCTTATGACTATTCATTACTCGACAACGGAAATAACTCTGTTACAAATCAAATACCGTATCCCGAGGAAATTGGGCTTTGTGTGTATATCTTTAATTAATCCGGATTCTGCCGTTGTGGATTACACGATACGCATTACTTAGTTTTTTCAGATCAGAACAGCGTATTGTAGAATCTAATTTCTATTTAACCTTTTTAGCTAAATTCGTGTTAAAGTAAGTCTCGTCTTTGTAAATAAATTCCTTTTAGGGAGTCTGAATTTTTAACCGTATTTAATTAATATTTTCCATCGTAAACCTTTACTTGACGCCTCAAGTACTTTCATTAAACTGTTTATAATGTTTCAAATAAAGACTTAAGCGTAGCCGTTCTCCTTCCTTTAAATAGAATTCATTTAGTGGAACACTTACTTTACAATAAATCAAAATCATCATTATCTGTTATGTTTTTCTCATTAGTCTATTTTGTGGGTTAAATTTTGTACTCGTACCTGATTGTTCAAACATTTTTTTCCACTTTTACATTGTGTTTTTGAAACAAAGCTATTCGCTTGGTCAAACCATGGTTTTCCCTCACCAATCTTAGACTCCGCTACCTTAGCGTATCTAGAGGTTATACGTAGTAGTACCGCTCGCGAGCCGCTTTTACGGTGGCGTTAAAAAAAAAACCACCTGCTTATAACTTCGAAACCTGTGCAACGATTGTGATAATTCTTACAATTTTAAATAGTGTTTTAATTAAGAACCGACTTTCTTGTTGATAAAATGTTCTTATGTTCTGAAAATGTCAGAATATACTGGATTATGTGGATTATTTGCTGTAAATATAAATATATATTTATTTACTTACATGAATAGTTTCAATTCCAATTTATGCATATAAAAACTCTTTCATTGACAAAACAGGGTCGTAGTTGAAAATTTTGTATTCCCCATTTCTCAGCAGTAAAAAGTAATTATAATTCGGTAACTATTTGCTCAAACTTCAAACAAATTTTCAGTTTTAATTAGTGTTCAAATCATCTACCAATTTTGTCACTGACAAAATCTATAATGTTGTCGTTGAAAATATGAAGGAAATGGGTAAAATATGTCGAAAATTCGGGTTATTATTAAAAAATATTACATAAAACTTGGGAATTATTGAATCAAATAAAGACTAAAACCTGCCCAAATGTCATATCATATAATATATGAATGAAAATCGTATACAAATCGGATCATCGGTTCTCGAGTTTTAAACTTACAAATAAACAGGTAGACAGACAGGTAGAAAAAGAGAGAGAGAGAGAGAGAGAGAGAGAGAGAGAGAGAGAGAGAGAGAGAGAGAGAGAGAGAGAGAGAGAGAGAGAGAGAGAGAGAGAGAGAGAGAGAGAGAGAGAGAGAGAGAGAGAGAGAGAGAGAGAGAGAGAGAGAGAGAGGGAGGGAGGGAGGGAGGGAGGGAGGGAGGAGGGAGGGAGGGAGGGAGAGAGAGAGGGGGGGGGGGAGAGGAGAGAGAGAGAGAGAGAGAGAGAGAGAGAGAGAGAGAGAGAGACGTTGCGTGTTATATGTGTAGAGACAATAGGATTGTCCCCTATTGCAACTCCAAAAGGATTGGGCTACTATTTTGAACATAGACGCACCGTAAATTTATAATTGTCAATCGAACATTAGACTTTTATTAATTTTAATTTATATAACAACAGAAACTCAGCCCTAGCAGAGGATTTTGTCTAATGATGTCTACAGTTTGATCTCGGTATTGTTTAACCAATTATTCGTCCGTCTCAGACGAACTTTACTGTTTTTTATATAAATTACTGTGATGGCAAAAAGTAACTTTCAGGGTTTTGCATGTTTATTAGTGTTGACATCAAGGAACTGGTGTTAGTAATTATGTGTAAGTAACCTATTGAGCTTGACTTATCAGAAAAATTATACAGGATAACCAACAAACAGAACACAATTCTCACAAAAAATAAGCCTAAATATCAGACGCGTTTCAACGATAAGGTCGTCCTCTTCAGTGATACACGAGCTTCACCAATCAAACTATCATAACAACAAACAGAACACAATTCTCACAAAAAATACGCCTAAGTATCAGACGCGTTTCAACAACAAGGTCGTCCTCTTCAGTGATACATGAGCTACACCAATAAAACTATATGGTTGTACACGATAAATACACTAATAAACTGAAGAGGACGACCTTGTCGTTGAAACGCGTCTGATACTTAGGCGTATTTTTGTGAGAATTGTGTTCTGTTTGTTTGTTACCCTGTGTAAGTAACCTAACCTAACGTAAGACTTCGTCCAATTTTAATAATTGTTGGTATATAAACATACATTTATCATATTTTCAAACATTTCTTTTTTCTTTCGATTTTTGAATCACTCAACACTGGGGCAGCTATAGTAGGACCAAAATATTTTTATAGTTTTAAAATTTTGTTAAATTGTGACCTTTGAGGACTCTTAGAAAACGTACTGTTCGCAATCTCCCCAAAAAATTTCGTTCGGAATTATTGGTGAAAAAAAATTAATAAAGCTCTTTTAAAAGTTGGAATCATATCTTATGGGGATCACGATTTCGATCAAATCATTGGTAAATGAACATTCATAAACTCAAACCAAAAACTAAAACTGAATGTAAAACAAAATTACGTTTTGTGAGTAAGTTGAAAAATTAATCCAGAAACCGGAACATAGTAGTTTTACGACAGGATGTATTAAAATATACAACCCAACCGTCCTTTCCGACATATATATAATGATCCTCATTTGACATTTTGTATAAAGGAATTAGAGATGAGCAATAAGGTTGTCGATTACACGGTAGTTTCAAAAACTGTTTAGCGTGGCTTAAGGAAATAATACTGTTGGGATAAACATAAAATTTAGGACAATAAAACTAGACTAGATCTCACTCTCGTTTACTGGTTTAGGAATAAATCTTGTTTACTCGACCAGGTCTAAGTCTAGTTTGGTGGACCTGCTCCAAGTCAGGTTTGTTCCACCTAGTATCGGTCTCGTTTGTTGGGCCAGGTTTCAGAATCGTTTGCTGAACGAAATCTCAGTCTCGTTTTCCGGAGCAGGTCTCAGTTTTGTTTGCTAAACTAAGTCTCGGTCTCGTTTGCTTGACCTGATCTCAGTCTTGTTTGATAGACCAGGTCTTGTTCTCGTTTGCTGGACTAGGTATCGGTTCACTAAACCAGCATCTTATCGGACACTAAACCAGCTTTTAGTGTCGTGTGCTAGTCCAGGTGCGAGTATCCTGTGGTGGACTAGGTCTTGGTCTCGTGTGCTGGAGCAGATGATGGTCCCATCGGCTTCACCAGGTCTCTGTCTCGTTTTATGGAGTATCCTCTGGTGGACCAGGTCTCGGTCTTGTTTGCTGGAACAGATGATGGTCCCATTGGCTTCAACAAGTCTCTGTCTTGTTTTATGTAGCAGGTCTGAGTATCCTGTGGTGGACCAAGTCTCGGTCTCGTTTGCTAGATCAGATGGTCTCATCTGCTGTGCCAGCTCTCGTTTGCTAGATCAGATGGTCTCATTTGCTGTATCAGGTCTCGTTTGCTTGATAAGATGGTCTCATTTGCTGTGCCAGCTCTCGTTTGCTAGATCAGATGGTCTCATTTGCTGTACTTGGTCTCGTTTGCTAGATCAGATGGTCTCATTTGCTGTGCCAGCTCTCGTTTGCTAGATCAGATGGTCTCATTTGCTGTATCAGGTCTCGTTTGCTAGATCAGATGGTCTCATTTGCTGTATCAGGTCTCGTTTGCTTGATCAGATGGTCTCATTTGCTGTGCCAGCTCTCGTTTGCTAGATCAGATGGTCTCATTTGCTGTACTTGGTCTCGTTTGCTAGATCAGATGGTCTCATTTGCTGTGCCAGCTCTCGTTTGCTAGATCAGATGGTCTCATTTGCTGTATCAGGTCTCGTTTGCTAGATCAGATGGTCTCATTTGCTGTGCCAGCTCTCGTTTGCTAGATCAGATGGTCTCATTTGCTGTACTTGGTCTCGTTTGCTAGATCAGATGGTCTCATTTGCTGTATCAGTTCTCGTTTGCTAGATCAGATGATCTCATTTGCTGTACCAGGTCTCGTTTGCTAGATCAGATGGTCTCATTTGCTGTACCAGGTCTCGTTTGCTAGATCAGATGGTCTCATTTGCTGTACCAGGTCTCGTTTGCTTGATCCGGTCTCTGTAAGTAAGAAGTTAATAAGTAATCTAGCATGTTAAATGTAAGGAAAATGAGGTTTCTTCTGATGAATAATCTTGTATTTTTAGAACAGATTTTTTCTTCTGAAATATTGCGAAACAGTTAAAAAACTAATAACAGTTAAACTATTAACTAATATTTGATTTCCTCCGACAGACGTACATGATCAAAATAAATTTTAAATTAATATAAAGGTTCTTCACGAAAGAAAAAGGGTAAATATGAAATTATTTTACAAATTTATAATCTTTATCTTATTATTTTATAATTTAGGGTAATAGTAATATATTGCTTTTTCACATTCCAGTTTAAATTCCCACTCTGTATTTAAATACCCCCATATGGATTTCTTTACAAATTATTAACAATCTCACTTTTTAGCAGTATAATTTTACAAATGAAAACAATATATCTAATTTGGATTCGTATAAAAATTACCTTATTTTTGATACTTGGCAAGACATTTTACCATATTCTCTAAATTGCTACACTTTATTTATACCACTAGTGTTAAAGGTATCGAGCGCAAACACATAAAACTATGTGTTAAAAAATATATTCCAAATTGACACGATACCTCCCCTCCCTAATTTTAACTAAATGATATGAAAACCAATTGTTAGACCCTTGAAAACCGTTTGGAGGGGGGCTATTTTTTCCTACATTTAGAGTCAAATGGTCCAATATCTAAAAATAATTTTGAATTATTGTTAGAAGAAAAGCAAGCTCTAGAATAATAGATGACGTTTTAACGGAAGAGTTCGTTAATATTCGTAACGCATTTTACCAAAGAAAAAAATAACTTTTACAAAATTATTATCATTGATTTTTCAAACAATTATGGTTTCATTCATTAAAAAAAAAAAAAAAAAAAAAAAAAAAAAAAAAAAAAAAATTATATATAAGGACATTTTTGAAATGTTTGCATTATATATTTTTCTTTGACGAATTTTCATCAATTATTTTTAAAGATACAGTCATTTGTTTAAAATTGTCGAGTTTTACTGTTTTAATTTGTATAATAATCGGATCTAAACGCGAATTGTTTGGATATTCTAAAGCTCATAACTTGTATTATGTCACAGGTTTAATACATCTATTAAATCCAGAGGTATTAAAACAACTTCTATTGCAACTTTAATTGTTATGTTTGGTTGTTGTTTAAAGGCGAAACGGTTAGGGAATCATCATCGCCTTAAAAAAAGTAAACAGCTCAACATAAAGCCCCCTAGCACTCGAATATTCTAATAACGTCAGTATCGGAAGAGAACAAGAGTTGGTTAAGAAAGACCTGGCAGAAAATGAAAAAGAGGGTTATAATCCAAGACTACAAAAATAAAGGTGTGGATTCAGGTAGTACTATTTGTAGCCCCCTTGAGAGGTTTAATTGTTTATAAACAATATTGAAAGCACGTGACAATTCTAATTTTACTCCACTGCAAGATAATTTATTAATTGCAATAAACACAAATAATAATAATACAGAAATCTATGCGAGTTTTTGAAGGTTTCAATGAACTATGAAACTTGTTCTCATCCAATCTTTCATTTTGTAGTGTCTCATTACTCTGATAGAAAACTGTTTGCTATTGTGATGAGAAATTCCTCGCTTGGTCTATAGAGTCCAGTTTGATAAAATAGAATTTCTGCAATGCCTTTATGGCTGTTTCCCAACTCTTGATATTTTGATAGTTATATTCGAGTTAAAATTTTATAGGCCTAATAGTCCCAAAAGCACACGACACTAATTTGTAACAAAATCAGTTCATAGATTTGAGAGAATAGTATTGTCGGGAAAACAGTCACCAAATGGTTGTTGCACACAGAGTTAGGGGAATAGAATTTGCCTTTATGTTAAGGGCGAGATTAGGACTCACCTGAATTAGGTAGTTTTGGAATCCCATATCTGGCCAAAAAAATTGGATTTTCATTACATAAATGTGTTCTTATATTAAAGGCACATTGTTAATGAAAACGAGCAATTAAGAAAATAAAAACGTGGTAGATTTTTTTCCACTTTTAGCCTACAGTATGGAATAGACGCTTCTTATTGCAAACAAAACCCTTTACGAAAAGAAATGGAGTAACGATTTCCATCTGCCAAAAGCATCAGACGTACTGTTATTAAACCAATATTTAATTGAAAAAGAAAAACAAGTGAGGCATGAAATTGGTGAAAAAAACCTAATATAGATGTTTGGCATAACTTCTAAATCGCATTCGTATTCGTAACATAAATAAAAATAAATTCAACACTAAACACTAAACCATAAACCTTAAAAGAAATAACAAAAATTTTAAAAAGTTTGGAAAATAAACACTGCACTAATGTGAATTAATTAATCCACTACGAATAAAAGTAATTAAATACAAACCACAAAAACTAAATTATAAACAAATTAATATAATATAATGAATTAAACAATATTTTGTAGAAAATAATATGATTACATTGAACAAAAATAATATAAAACAATGTTATAAAATTTATTACATATGCATTCAAACACACATTTACACAACCACAATGATAAATTAGGGTCAATATGGGTAAGAGGTCAATTAGGGTATAATTTCTTACATATGCATATTATAGGTGTGGCAAAGTAGTTGATGTCGAACTTTTCATTAGTTTTAGTAGAGTTGCCGGAGGAACTACATCTACAACAGTTCGCTTTAAATCGTTTCTAAGATTCGGTTGGTGGAAAGTGGATTTTCTTGTGAAATATAAAATTACAAAAAAATTCACCTTTTTATTTTATAATTGGGCCAATGTTCAAAAATCAGGTGTTTGTGTTATAATAATTATGTAAATATTTAAAAAAAAAAAGAATGACCAACTGAAAGAGCACGAAATTCTAAACGTAAAATGTTTTGTAAGTTTAGTAGTTTTTCAGGAAAAATCGTAGTCTTGCCCTGTCATTAGTTCAGAGCTATGCAATAAAGTTCGAATAAAACTGGAAATTGATTGTGGGGTTGTGGTGTGGCGGGGGAACAGTGTTGCCAAATCAAATTTTATTATTTACAAGAATTCTTAGTAGTATGAGTAATCATTTTTTAAAACAATTTCCTTTTTAAAACTAAATCCGTGAAAAATGATCGAATCAAGATGGGAATTAAAGAGTAAAACTTCAGGGTTGAAGTGCATACATGCATTAATAATTTTTGTCTACAGTTGTTGACAAAGTGGCATTTTGTTCATTTAAAATTAGTTTACAAAACAGCTGATTTCTCAACAGTTTCACTTTGCCCACTAATTTGCACACTACAATGCTCACTCCGAATGGCAACCGAACAAAACGAAATTTAGGTTAAGTTTATTTGAATTGATTTATAATATACAGGAAATGTCTCGTATGTAGGTTAGATTAATTCTTACATGTAAAATAACATAAATAAACAACAAAACAACGTTTTAAAGTTGAAAAAGGAAGTAATTATTCATAAAGATGATTGGCAGTGTATGTACACGGAGAGTATTTTTCGTTTGCCGATTTTTGAAGTTGGCAATCCCGTTACCTCAACAATACACCCAAGTTATTATTGTAATATTCATAAATAACCTCAGTTTTGACGTGAGGTTGAACACTATTGTATTAAATTAATGTTTTATTAAATTGTGTTACTGCTGAAGTATGTTTTTTATTTGTCACAAAATAACAACTGTAGACAAAGTATAATGTGCAATTCGTGAGCAAAGTGTCTTTTTTAAACTCGATAAAATTGACGCACTCGGCAAGCCTCGTACGTCAACATTTTTCTCTCGTTTAAAAAAGTGCCACTTTGCTCACTAGTTGCACAAATAACTATTTGTCCTATATCGTGGCTACTATGCAAAAAAAAAGTTTTACTAATTTAATTGTATTTAAATATAATTTACACTTGAAAGTACTTGAATATTATACAGGATGTATCCTAGCTTCGGAAAGTGATTCAGGACATCAAAATAAAGGAAAAAAATGTCTGGAGACATTTGCCAGTTGTCTGTTTACCGGGCATTTTGATATTTTCCCGAAAAATAGTGATAACTTTTAAGATTTCGAGTCACATTTTGTATGCTACGTTTTACCAGTATACCTAGAATCAAAACTTTATATAAATTTTCAAAATGGCGGTAGTTTGAAATTTTGATTCCTGACACTAACGCCAAAATTTTCACATCCAACATTTTTTTTTTTCCTCTCCACCTTTCTGTGAAAAATGATATCTTACAAGATAAGGTTTTTGATAATATTACTGTTTATTGTGAATTTAAAAAAAAAAACTTTAAAAAAAGAGCCAAACTGGCGTGCCATTCTGGGAATTTCTACTTGCCACATTTAGGGTTAAACATTACTCCTTCAAGTAAGCATACTAAAAATGTCTTGTATTATTGTTGGCATGAAGTAGGATCTACGAACTGCTGTGCGCGCATTCTAAACGTCGGCAACTCGCCGCTTGTCTCCCGAAAAATTCTGAATATTTCCTACCTGCCCATTTTATGCCTGCGTACATACCTTTTCACTATGCTTAATCGGTATATATTTCACTACAGTTATCTACAGTTACTTTTTGTCTTAAATTTTGTATTAACAAAGACTAAAACAATACTACAAAATAATCTCATTATGTTTATTGAATAAAATTCAAAATGTCAGTAAAACAATTAATATGCAATTAATTAGAAAGTATGTTTTCAGTTTTACGAGGATCGTTTTAAATTAAAACAACATAAACAGATTTATAAATTGATTCCATTTTAATAACAAAAAATTTAAGTATAGTTACGTGAATGAATAATGTTTAAAAACGTTAAAAGGGGAGAAATTGATTTCACAAATATAGCCTATAGTAATGAGCCTAGTTACAGATTCTCTGTTTGAAGTTATTTGTTAATGATGGAAGTTCAATTTTATTATTATACATTTTTCGGACATTTGCCATCATTTGTGTGTTAAAAATCAAAACACGCTGTGTTTGATACAACAACACGTATTTGACGTTAGTTGTGTGTTACCGTGATTGTGTTTTTGACTTCTCGGTTTTAGCTCTGAGATGCATGCTTAGATATTAAGGTTGGTGGTATTCTTATATAATTTTACTTCTCACATAGGCTTAGTTTCTAGTTTCATATTTCTTTAGTTTTTAGTCACTTGATAACGGGAATTGATTCTTATTCCCGAAACGTCGTGTTTTGATTTTTAACACACACATGATGGCAAATGTCCGAAAAATGTATAATAATAAAATAGTTACAGATTGTACAAAATCAGAATTGGTAAAAATATTGTCGAAATGTCACTAACGAATAATAAATCAATAATGCGTTTACCCAGTTGAATCCTTTAATATCCATCTTGATTTTCACCATTCTTGTTTTTTCACGATGTATTATAGCATTTTTTCGTGCCGATGTCTGTACTGGGCTGCTATTTTCAATAGTTTCTAGTAATATTATTATTTAACTTAAGACATTTTTGGATGACAGTTTTTGTTTTACAATTTCATCCCCTTTTTACTTCTTCGTTAATTTTTTTCGTGTATTTTTATCGCTGACGGAGTTATTACAACATTATCTCATTTTTTAATTCATGCCGCATTCAAAAAAATAAAAAGCTGCCAAACGTCGACATGTAAAGATTTTAAAAATTTTATTATCCACACCAAGACCTACACTTTCCAGCTAAAATATTTCAGCGGCGATTAAATGCGAATTCAAAATATCTCCTGGCTGTAATAATATTCGTTTGAGTAAAAAAATTGTATTTAAAAATCATGTTGATAGTATCCAAGTCACTATTGTTTTAAATAACAATTAAATTACCTTTGGTTTCCGCCAGGTGACTTCATTTTTATATACAAGTTCTATTTTCTTTTTCACTCGGTTGAGATCGTTATACATTAAAATAACACATAAAATCACACGGACACTACATATATATGATAACGCGACACTTGCGATGCGCATCGGACATTGATAGCTACAGATAACGCTATGGGATATTTAATTCCAAAATCAAAATTTGTTGTTATTTATATCTTTTACTGTCCTTTTAGTAAACATTTATTTTTATTGTCTTGCTCTTCCCTTCCGTGTTTGTTAATAATTCTTTTATTCATTTTTTTATATTAATTGTAAATTATGCCTAGAAGAAGAGTAAATGCATTGTAAGCGGATGATATTTTAAATTCAATTCTATTAAATGTATTTGTATTTAGTTAAATTTTTACCTTTAAGAAAACAGTTGTTTTCTCTTGTTTGTTTTTTTTTGTCAATTTTTGTTGTACCCTGTTACCTTCCACCAACATTTTCTTGATTTGTTTCAAAATTTAATCATTCCGGAGACACATACGACATTGAGTTTTTCATTTTCTGACGCAGGTATGTGCGAGTTAGGAGTTAGACAGTTTGTTGTTGAGTTTTCTCCAGAAATATCGGTTTTGATGTTCTCAGAGTCAACAGAAAGTGATTGTAAATAGTGTCCGTCTAGTGCGCGTGGTCTGTGCAATGCTTTAAAATCCAAACAAGTGGACAGATTGTAATAAAATATAGTATGTGGGGAATTTTGGTCTTATCTAATGGACCTTTTTTTTCATTTTTCATAACTAAATATTTGGAGGTAGGCTACCTTCAGTACCTAACATAAAATTCCGATTTTATCAAAATCGACTAATTATTTTGATAAAATTTTGCTCAAATGTAGCGCCCTAAGTTACACAAACAAAAAGCCGTCTGGTATGAAATTGCCGGTTTGAAAGTTATCCGGTATAAATGGAGAATGAACTCGTCGGCAGGTTAGTTTTGATTTTTTTTCAAATTATTCACGAAGTTTATACCTGTTGGTTTGGGAAATATTTCTGCATATTTCAGAAGAAGTTTGATAGAAATCGTTTTATTCTATTGTGAGACATTCAAACCATTACGACTATGCAAAAGGTTAGCACTATTTCCGTTTTTTAAAACCCCTCGGAGGCTACATTTTAATAAAATTTTATCAAAATAAGTAGAGACGATTTTGAATTATGTCCTTGTGGTAGATGATATCCCCAAATGTTTAGAGAGAGTGAGAGGGGTTGTAGATACTGTCTAAACAAACTAAATACCAAATTTGATCTAAATCTGTCCACGCATATAGGTTATGTGTTGCTTTGGATTCAGTGAACAAACATCAAATGGCTATTTCATGGAAAACATCACATCTATTTTGTAACCCAAACTTTCAGTTTTATAGACTTTATGCAGATTTTGATTGGTATATTTGATTTTCTGTATGTGAGAGAGTTTGTAGTTTTTAATAGTTATATGAACGTCATTGAATTGAAAATGTGTCCGAGGTCCGATTGACAATTAGGCTACATGCGAATGGTTTATAATAAAAAGCAACGATTGTTACTGCTTGTTGTAAAAGTTGCTCTGTAGAAATCTTCACGACATCTAGTGTAAAATCCACGAACTACTAGCAGTAGAGTGTTTATACAGTACTAGATTTACTCAATGTCTGAATAACGATTGCTTCACTTTTAAAATGTAGCCTACTTTTTTATTAATTATGTTATAAAAAAACTATTAACATCTGACTTAACCTAGTTTCATCGTTGATTTAAACCTATAAGAATAATGTTAAATATGAACTTAAATTACTTATTAAGTAATTGTTAAAAAATTATAGTTCTTGGGATTTTAAACGAAAAACTCTTTTTAGGGTATAAGTTATTATAAACCATAAAACATTGCCGATAATCTTATTTAATTATATATTACAGAATGAAAGTATTGTTTCTATAACTGATTTTTTTGACAAAAAACTTCTATAATCCTTGAAAAGTGCATACGGTACTACAAGGAATTTTACCAATGGAGTTCAGACTTAACTAATCCTAATTTTAGGTTCAAAATAAATAATCCAGACCATCATAAATGGATGGTTAAATAAAAATAGCAATCAGTGGTTCAGTATTTCAAGCTCTTTGTCAATGAAAACTTTATTTATTGTTGTAATTATTTATTTCTCAAAAATATCATAATTTTGTTATTGAACATGTATGCATCACTTTATTAAAATTGTATTATAGTTTGTTCCCAAACAATGCAATTCAGAGAAAGCTAAATATTGTTGTGAAAAGCCAAAAATGATTATACTTTACTTGTTAAATATTCAACAAGAATACACAATTTGTAAGTCATCCTTGCTATCGCAGATACAGCCATAACTTTATTAAAATTGTATTATAGTTTGTTCCCAAACAATGCAATTCAGAGAGAGCTAAATATTGTTGTGAAAAGCCAAAAATGATTATACTTTACTTGTTAAATATTCAACAAGAATACACATTTTGTAAGTCATCCTTGCTATCGCAGATACAGCCATAACTTTATTAAAATTGTATTATAGTTTGTTCCCAAACAATGCAATTCAGAGAAAGCTAAATATTGTTGTGAAAAGCCAAAAATGATTATACTTTACTTGTTAAATATTCAACAAGAATACACAATTTGTAAGTCATCCTTGCTATCGCAGATACAGCCATAACTTTATTAAAATTGTATTATAGTTTGTTCCCAAACAATGCAATTCAGAGAGAGCTAAATATTGTTGTGAAAAGCCAAAAATGATTATACTTTACTTGTTAAATATTCAACAAGAATACACATTTTGTAAGTCATCCTTGCTATCGCAGATACAGCCATAACTTTATTAAAATTGTATTATAGTTTGTTCCCAAACAATGCAATTCAGAGAAAGCTAAATATTGTTGTGAAAAGCCAAAAATGATTATACTTTACTTGTTAAATATTCAACAAGAATACACAATTTGTAAGTCATCCTTGCTATCGCAGATACAGCCATAACTTTATTAAAATTGTATTATAGTTTGTTCCCAAACAATGCAATTCAGAGAAAGCTAAATATTGTTGTGAAAAGCCAAAAATGATTATACTTTACTTGTTAAATATTCAACAAGAATACACATTTTGTAAGTCATCCTTGCTATCGCAGATACAGCCATAACTTTATTAAAATTGTATTATAGTTTGTTCCCAAACAATGCAATTCAGAGAAAGCTAAATATTGTTGTGAAAAGCCAAAAATGATTATACTTTACTTGTTAAATATTCAACAAGAATACACAATTTGTAAGTCATCCTTGCTATCGCAGATACAGCCATAACTTTATTAAAATTGTATTATAGTTTGTTCCCAAACAATGCAATTCAGAGAGAGCTAAATATTGTTGTGAAAAGCCAAAAATGATTATACTTTACTTGTTAAATATTCAACAAGAATACACAATTTGTAAGTCATCCTTGCTATCGCAGATACAGCCATAACTTTATTAAAATTGTATTATAGTTTGTTCCCAAACAATGCAATTCAGAGAGAGCTAAATATTGTTGTGAAAAGCCAAAAATGATTATACTTTACTTGTTAAATATTCAACAAGAATACACAATTTGTAAGTCATCCTTGCTATCGCAGATACAGCCATAACTTTATTAAAATTGTATTATAGTTTGTTCCCAAACAATGCAATTCAGAGAGAGCTAAATATTGTTGTGAAAAGCCAAAAATGATTATACTTTACTTGTTAAATATTCAACAAGAATACACAATTTGTAAGTCATCCTTGCTTTAGCAGATACAGCCATAACTTTATTAAAATTGTATTATAGTTTGTTCCCAAACAATGCAATTCAGAGAGAGCTAAATATTGTTGTGAAAAGCCAAAAATGATTATACTTTACTTGTTAAATATTCAACAAGAATACACAATTTGTAAGTCATCCTTGCTATCGCAGATACAGCCATAACTTTATTAAAATTGTATTATAGTTTGTTCCCAAACAATGCAATTCAGAGAGAGCTAAATATTGTTGTGAAAAGCCAAAAATGATTATACTTTACTTGTTAAATATTCAACAAGAATACACAATTTGTAAGTCATCCTTGCTATCGCAGATACAGCCATAACTTTATTAAAATTGTATTATAGTTTGTTCCCAAACAATGCAATTCAGAGAGAGCTAAATATTGTTGTGAAAAGCCAAAAATGATTATACTTTACTTGTTAAATATTCAACAAGAATACACAATTTGTAAGTCATCCTTGCTATCGCAGATACAGCCATAACTTTATTAAAATTGTATTATAGTTTGTTCCCAAACAATGCAATTCAGAGAGAGCTAAATATTGTTGTGAAAAGCCAAAAATGATTATACTTTACTTGTTAAATATTCAACAAGAATACACAATTTGTAAGTCATCCTTACTTTAGCATATACAGCCATAACTTTATTAAAATTGTATTATAGTTTGTTCCCAAACAATGCAATTCAGAGAGAGCTAAATATTGTTGTGAAAAGCCAAAAATGATTATACTTTACTTGTTAAATATTCAACAAGAATACACAATTTGTAAGTCATCCTTGCTATCGCAGATACAGCCATAACTTTATTAAAATTGTATTATAGTTTGTTCCCAAACAATGCAATTCAGAGAGAGCTAAATATTGTTGTGAAAAGCCAAAAATGATTATACTTTACTTGTTAAATATTCAACAAGAATACACAATTTGTAAGTCATCCTTGCTATCGCAGATACAGCCATAACTTTATTAAAATTGTATTATAGTTTGTTCCCAAACAATGCAATTCAGAGAGAGCTAAATATTGTTGTGAAAAGCCAAAAATGATTATACTTTACTTGTTAAATATTCAACAAGAATACACAATTTGTAAGTCATCCTTGCTATCGCAGATACAGCCATAACTTTATTAAAATTGTATTATAGTTTGTTCCCAAACAATGCAATTCAGAGAGAGCTAAATATTGTTGTGAAAAGCCAAAAATGATTATACTTTACTTGTTAAATATTCAACAAGAATACACATTTTGTAAGTCATCCTTGCTATCGCAGATACAGCCATAACTTTATTAAAATTGTATTATAGTTTGTTCCCAAACAATGCAATTCAGAGAAAGCTAAATATTGTTGTGAAAAGCTAAAAATGATTATACTTTACTTGTTAAATATTCAACAAGAATACACAATTTGTAAGTCATCCTTACTTTAGCAGATACAGCCATAACTTTATTAAAATTGTATTATAGTTTGTTCCCAAACAATGCAATTCAGAGAGAGCTAAATATTGTTGTGAAAAGCCAAAAATGATTATACTTTACTTGTTAAATATTCAACAAGAATACACATTTTGTAAGTCATCCTTGCTATCGCAGATACAGCCATAACTTTATTAAAATTGTATTATAGTTTGTTCCCAAACAATGCAATTCAGAGAAAGCTAAATATTGTTGTGAAAAGCCAAAAATGATTATACTTTACTTGTTAAATATTCAACAAGAATACACAATTTGTAAGTCATCCTTGCTATCGCAGATACAGCCATAACTTTATTAAAATTGTATTATAGTTTGTTCCCAAACAATGCAATTCAGAGAGAGCTAAATATTGTTGTGAAAAGCCAAAAATGATTATACTTTACTTGTTAAATATTCAACAAGAATACACATTTTGTAAGTCATCCTTGCTATCGCAGATACAGCCATAACTTTATTAAAATTGTATTATAGTTTGTTCCCAAACAATGCAATTCAGAGAAAGCTAAATATTGTTGTGAAAAGCCAAAAATGATTATACTTTACTTGTTAAATATTCAACAAGAATACACAATTTGTAAGTCATCCTTGCTATCGCAGATACAGCCATAACTTTATTAAAATTGTATTATAGTTTGTTCCCAAACAATGCAATTCAGAGAAAGCTAAATATTGTTGTGAAAAGCCAAAAATGATTATACTTTACTTGTTAAATATTCAACAAGAATACACATTTTGTAAGTCATCCTTGCTATCGCAGATACAGCCATAACTTTATTAAAATTGTATTATAGTTTGTTCCCAAACAATGCAATTCAGAGAAAGCTAAATATTGTTGTGAAAAGCCAAAAATGATTATACTTTACTTGTTAAATATTCAACAAGAATACACAATTTGTAAGTCATCCTTGCTATCGCAGATACAGCCATAACTTTATTAAAATTGTATTATAGTTTGTTCCCAAACAATGCAATTCAGAGAGAGCTAAATATTGTTGTGAAAAGCCAAAAATGATTATACTTTACTTGTTAAATATTCAACAAGAATACACAATTTGTAAGTCATCCTTGCTATCGCAGATACAGCCATAACTTTATTAAAATTGTATTATAGTTTGTTCCCAAACAATGCAATTCAGAGAGAGCTAAATATTGTTGTGAAAAGCCAAAAATGATTATACTTTACTTGTTAAATATTCAACAAGAATACACAATTTGTAAGTCATCCTTGCTATCGCAGATACAGCCATAACTTTATTAAAATTGTATTATAGTTTGTTCCCAAACAATGCAATTCAGAGAGAGCTAAATATTGTTGTGAAAAGCCAAAAATGATTATACTTTACTTGTTAAATATTCAACAAGAATACACAATTTGTAAGTCATCCTTGCTTTAGCAGATACAGCCATAACTTTATTAAAATTGTATTATAGTTTGTTCCCAAACAATGCAATTCAGAGAGAGCTAAATATTGTTGTGAAAAGCCAAAAATGATTATACTTTACTTGTTAAATATTCAACAAGAATACACAATTTGTAAGTCATCCTTGCTATCGCAGATACAGCCATAACTTTATTAAAATTGTATTATAGTTTGTTCCCAAACAATGCAATTCAGAGAGAGCTAAATATTGTTGTGAAAAGCCAAAAATGATTATACTTTACTTGTTAAATATTCAACAAGAATACACAATTTGTAAGTCATCCTTGCTATCGCAGATACAGCCATAACTTTATTAAAATTGTATTATAGTTTGTTCCCAAACAATGCAATTCAGAGAGAGCTAAATATTGTTGTGAAAAGCCAAAAATGATTATACTTTACTTGTTAAATATTCAACAAGAATACACAATTTGTAAGTCATCCTTGCTATCGCAGATACAGCCATAACTTTATTAAAATTGTATTATAGTTTGTTCCCAAACAATGCAATTCAGAGAGAGCTAAATATTGTTGTGAAAAGCCAAAAATGATTATACTTTACTTGTTAAATATTCAACAAGAATACACAATTTGTAAGTCATCCTTACTTTAGCATATACAGCCATAACTTTATTAAAATTGTATTATAGTTTGTTCCCAAACAATGCAATTCAGAGAGAGCTAAATATTGTTGTGAAAAGCCAAAAATGATTATACTTTACTTGTTAAATATTCAACAAGAATACACAATTTGTAAGTCATCCTTGCTATCGCAGATACAGCCATAACTTTATTAAAATTGTATTATAGTTTGTTCCCAAACAATGCAATTCAGAGAGAGCTAAATATTGTTGTGAAAAGCCAAAAATGATTATACTTTACTTGTTAAATATTCAACAAGAATACACAATTTGTAAGTCATCCTTGCTATCGCAGATACAGCCATAACTTTATTAAAATTGTATTATAGTTTGTTCCCAAACAATGCAATTCAGAGAGAGCTAAATATTGTTGTGAAAAGCCAAAAATGATTATACTTTACTTGTTAAATATTCAACAAGAATACACAATTTGTAAGTCATCCTTGCTATCGCAGATACAGCCATAACTTTATTAAAATTGTATTATAGTTTGTTCCCAAACAATGCAATTCAGAGAGAGCTAAATATTGTTGTGAAAAGCCAAAAATGATTATACTTTACTTGTTAAATATTCAACAAGAATACACATTTTGTAAGTCATCCTTGCTATCGCAGATACAGCCATAACTTTATTAAAATTGTATTATAGTTTGTTCCCAAACAATGCAATTCAGAGAAAGCTAAATATTGTTGTGAAAAGCTAAAAATGATTATACTTTACTTGTTAAATATTCAACAAGAATACACAATTTGTAAGTCATCCTTACTTTAGCAGATACAGCCATAACTTTATTAAAATTGTATTATAGTTTGTTCCCAAACAATGCAATTCAGAGAGAGCTAAATATTGTTGTGAAAAGCCAAAAATGATTATACTTTACTTGTTAAATATTCAACAAGAATACACAATTTGTAAGTCATCCTTGCTATCGCAGATACAGCCATAACTTTATTAAAATTGTATTATAGTTTGTTCCCAAACAATGCAATTCAGAGAAAGCTAAATATCGTTGTGAAAAGCCAAAAATGATTATACTTTACTTGTTAAATATTCAACAAGAATACACAATTTGTAAGTCATCCTTGCTATCGCAGATACAGCCATAACTTTATTAATATTGTATTATAGTTTGTTCCCAAACAATGCAATTCAGAGAGAGCTAAATATCGTTGTGAAAAGCCAAAAATGATTATACTTTACTTGTTAAATATTCAACAAGAATACACAATTTGTAAGTCATCCTTGCTATCGCAGATACAGCCATAACTTTATTAAAATTGTATTATAGTTTGTTCCCAAACAATGCAATTCAGAGAGAGCTAAATATCGTTGTGAAAAGCCAAAAATGATTATACTTTACTTGTTAAATATTCAACAAGAATACACAATTTGTAAGTCATCCTTGCTATCGCAGATACAGCCATAACTTTATTAAAATTGTATTATAGTTTGTTCCCAAACAATGCAATTCAGAGAGAGCTAAATATCGTTGTGAAAAGCCAAAAATGATTATACTTTACTTGTTAAATATTCAACAAGAATACACAATTTGTAAGTCATCCTTGCTATCGCAGATACAGCCATAACTTTATTAAAATTGTATTATAGTTTGTTCCCAAACAATGCAATTCAGAGAGAGCTAAATATCGTTGTGAAAAGCCAAAAATGATTATACTTTACTTGTTAAATATTCAACAAGAATACACAATTTGTAAGTCATCCTTGCTATCGCAGATACAGCCATAACTTTATTAAAATTGTATTATAGTTTGTTCCCAAACAATGCAATTCAGAGGAAGCTAAATATCGTTGTGAAAAGCCAAAAATGATTATACTTTACTTGTTAAATATTCAACAAGAATACACAATTTGTAAGTCATCCTTGCTATCGCAGATACAGCCATAACTTTATTAAAATTGTATTATAGTTTGTTCCCAAACAATGCAATTCAGAGGAAGCTAAATATCGTTGTGAAAAGCCAAAAATGATTATACTTTACTTGTTAAATATTCAACAAGAATACACAATTTGTAAGTCATCCTTGCTATCGCAGATACAGCCATAACTTTATTAAAATTGTATTATAGTTTGTTCCCAAACAATGCAATTCAGAGGAAGCTAAATATCGTTGTGAAAAGCCAAAAATGATTATACTTTACTTGTTAAATATTCAACAAGAATACACAATTTGTAAGTCATCCTTGCTATCGCAGATACAGCCATAACTTTATTAAAATTGTATTATAGTTTGTTCCCAAACAATGCAATTCAGAGAGAGCTAAATATCGTTGTGAAAAGCCAAAAATGATTATACTTTACTTGTTAAATATTCAACAAGAATACACATTTTGTAAGTCATCCTTGCTATCGCAGATACAGCCATAACTTTATTAAAATTGTATTATAGTTTGTTCCCAAACAATGCAATTCAGAGAGAGCTAAATATCGTTGTGAAAAGCCAAAAATGATTATACTTTACTTGTTAAATATTCAACAAGAATACACATTTTGTAAGTCATCCTTGCTATCGCAGATACAGCCATAACTTTATTAAAATTGTATTATAGTTTGTTCCCAAACAATGCAATTCAGAGAGAGCTAAATATCGTTGTGAAAAGCCAAAAATGATTATACTTTACTTGTTAAATATTCAACAAGAATACACAATTTGTAAGTCATCCTTACTTTAGCAGATACAGCCATAACTTTATTAAAATTGTATTATAGTTTGTTCCCAAACAATGCAATTCAGAGAGAGCTAAATATTGTTGTGAAAAGCCAAAAATGATTATACTTTACTTGTTAAATATTCAACAAGAATACACATTTTGTTAGTCATCCTTACTTTAGCATATACAGCCATAACTTTATTAAAATTGTAGTATAGTTTGTTCCCAAACAATGCAATTCAGAGGAAGCTAAATATTGTTGTGAAAAGCCAAAAATGATTATACTTTACTTGTTAAATATTCAACAAGAATACACAATTTGTAAGTCATCCTTACTATCGCAGATACAGCCATAACTTTATTAAAATTGTATTATAGTTTGTTTCCAAACAATGCAATTCAGAGGAAGCTAAATATTGATCTGAAAAGCCAAAAATGATTATACTTTATTTGTTAAATATTCAACAAGAATACACATTTTGTTAGTTAACCTCACTAAGTTTCCGTTTTTGGAATCGTCCAGAGAGTTCTCTTCCAATAAGTCCAGCTGGCCCCCTGATAGTTGCCCAATTGAGCCAGCGTTTCTTCAATTGTGAATGCCGTAGTTTCTGAATAAAGCCTTCGGGTACCCTGCCGGTCTTCTCAATTACGAATAGCCTCGTTAGTGAGTCACTATGGGTTTCTATAGGTATAATTATTGGCATAGTCATTGACTTATCAATATTCTTTGCTATTCAGATATTCCAACTCTTTTTAAGTTCTGTTGCCACACTACTCTACTATCTGTATACTCCTTTGGGAGTTTGAACGAATTTATAATATCTTATTTACATAGTTTAAAATAATTTTATTTCCTAACAATAATGTTAAATCGTAACAGTAAGATATTTAGCAATAATGATAATATCTAACATAACTCAAAATGTTTCGAAATAGTAGGCCTAACTAGTCGGTAACAGTGAAAATTTATGCGAGTCGTTTCTAAAATATCATCAGTAGAAAATAGCGTTGACCAGATTTTACTTCTTTTTTAAAAATTTAAATTTCATTCCAAATATGTCACATTCACTCTAACCTTTTCATTTTGGTCGTATGAAAAAATCATAAGCAAAATGTAAAGTTTTTCAGAATGAGATTTGTCTATAGAATCTTAAATATTTAAAAACATAATTTTTATTGTTTATTTTTAAAATACTGTAAAAACAATACATTTTGTAAATACTCGTTTTGCAATTCAGAGTTTTGTGATTTTAATAATTGTGGTGCAATTATAACAATAATGTGATATACGTGCGTGTTAAAAAGGTCCGGGGAGGGGTAATGTTTTTTTTTTTTTTACCATTACAGATAGAGCTATAAAGCTTTGCACATTGTTAATGGACATGAAAACCTGTTTTAGTACTAATTCAGTGGACTGCTACCTTTCCAAAGGGACTGCCCTCAAGGAGGAAGTAGGAAATCTTAAACGAGAGCATAGGACGAGTTGTACATCGAATTAAAGACCTTTATGAGTAGAACACAATGCCGCAAATCCGACCTCTAAAGGTTCACCCTAGCTAAAATAGCGTAGGTTTAAAGTTCATATAAAATCAAATAATGAAAATAGGTTAACCATGATAGGCCTAAAAGAGAAAGTTGTTTGTGACTGATAGTGGGTATTCCCGCAAACAGGAAACATACTTGTTTAGTTAGTTATTTGCAGCATTGTACTCTACTAATAAAGAGCTTTAAGGATAAAATAAAGCAAAAGCTTAAAGTTTCAAATATTTTAATAATATAAATGAGCTACAATTGTTTCGCCTTGCGGCATCATCGGGCAAAGAGCTTTAATTTGATGTTCATATCAACTTATGTTTACATTTAGGATTTTCTTTTGACTCCTTGAGGGCCGTCTCCCATTGGAGGTAACAGCCTGTGAACAGTCTAAAAAATAGTTTTTCAAAGCCAGATATTGATTTGCAAAGTTTTCATGTCATAACCTCTACTTAGTAAACATTATTAAGCTGTTTTCAACATACCTGACGTTGTAGCTAATATGAACGCCCACGTTATTTTAGCTAGGGTGAACCTTTTGAGGTCGCTTTTACGGCATTGTGTTCTACTATTAAATGCCTTTAATTCGATGTACAACTCGACCTATGCTCTCATTTAAGATTTCCTACTTACTCCTTGTCTACTGAATACGCACTAAAATAGGTTTTTGTATCGATTAACAATGTGCAAAGCTTTGTAGCTCTATCTTTAATGGTGAAACAAATATTAAGCCGTCCCGGGACTTATTTAATACGCTGTATATTATAAAATGCCCGATTGATGCTTAGCAAATCAATACAAATACCTTCATCATAAAAAGATAATTGATTGCAAAAAACGTTAGCAATAAGGTGTGTATTTAAAATAAAAAAATTAATTATATTATAAGAAAAATAGAAAACACTTATAATCCAAAATTAGTGTTAACCTTTACATGTCATTTACAACTCAACAAGTGATAAATAAATAGTAATGTTGTACTTATTGATGATTTCATTGAAATTGTAAAATCTGATGTATTTGTTATTGTTGGACCTCATGTAATAGGTTTAGTTGAACATATATTTGTATGATTGAATGTGTTTAATAATAAAGTCGTTTTGTGAAGATCAGATGAGTTCATTATCTGAGTTCATTTGAGAAGGGGAATTATAATAAGCACTCTAAAATGGAAAATTACCAAATATTAAAATGTCCTAAACAGGGTGAAAATATTGTTAATGAACAGATTTTTCAAAGTAACTTACATCTCCTATTTTAGAGTGCCTAATATAATTGCATTTCCCTTCTCAAATGGAAGAGATAATGAAGTTATCTGAACTTCACAAAAAGATTTAATTACGAAACAGGTTCAATCATACAAAAATGTGTCCAACTAACCTATTGCATAAAAGTTAGCTAATTCAATTTAAAAGTCCAACAATAACAAATAACGGATGTTACAAATCATTACTAAGTAAATGACATTATTAATTCATCATTTGTTCACTCGTCGATGACCTCTAAACTTTGAAACTATTGTAGTAAACCAAAATTATGGATTATAACCATGGGCGTCATCAGCAGTTCATTATTGGGGGGGGGGGTGACATATGCCGGGGGTCTGGGGGTATGGAAATTTTTTAAAATTAAACTTCTCAAAACATCGTTTTTATGCATTTATTTATGCGTTTGTAACAGAAATGTAATGTTAAAAACCCTAGTAAAGACAAAGCCCGATGTTTACCTTTTAAGGTTTTAAGTAAATCATTCGTTTTTAGCAAATATATTTTTACATCTCAAATATTGGGGGGGGGGGACGCGTCCCCCCGGCGATGACGCCCATGATTATAACAGTGTTTTCTTATTTTTCATAATACAAGACACGTATCTGTCCTTACTAGCTTTGCGAGTTGATCGTTTAGGACTACAGTACTTAGCTTCAATTGTCTCCACAGCGTCCTCCGAGGTCTATGGACAGCCCGAACTTTTCTTGGCAGACAAACACCCAGTTGTCTCAAACTGTCTCACCCAACGAGCTATGCAGTTCCGATGAACAAGCAACCAAGATAAAACATAACCATATCAAAACAAACTTATAAATATGTCCTTTCCATCGTTGTAATATGTCAGCTGTTTTAATTCATGCAAACAGAAGTACCAATTGTTTAGTTTTGCACCATTCTTTTTGTATCACCCCGTATAATATTTGCCTTCCACAGAGTAAAGCCTCAAATTTTAAAAGAATAAAAAATTAATTATTTAAAAAAATATATTTTCCTATGAAATTTAGTGTATTTTGTTAAGGGGAGCAGGAAAGATCAAAAAGAAATTTTGTTTAGTTTTTATTTAGATTCATTTTTTTATCTATAGCGATAATATTTCTACCATAAAAAATTGTTTTTGAGAGGTATTTATTTGGTTATTTTGTATATTATTATTATTACGGTTATTTAATTTAAGTTGCCATTGAAGCTGAATTCTGAAATTTTTAAATGTGTTTTTCTGAACTATTGTCATATGTAAGCTGAATTGTCGACAATAGTATTTTTTCTTTTTCAGTATTGAGGTGATTGTAAAATAACTGTAGCATTATTTTCATCCAAAACTGTTTTGATCTCGGGATGGTAACTTACTGTGCGAATTGTAAAAATCTTTACAGAGATCAAGAAATGTTTATAGTTTCGTTGCATTAATTTGTTATTTAATGTTGAGTGTAATTTTTTTTTTTTTTTTTTTTTTTTTTTTTTTTTTTTTTTTTTTTTTGTAATCGAGTCATGCTTTGTAACTCCATTGAAAAGAAAGAAAAATTGCATTTAATTTTGTAATGCTATGTTTTTCAACTAGGCTATTCATATTATTTTTGTGTTCAGTAAGATATTTGTTAGACCACTGAAAAAGACAGATTTTGTGAAAATCTGGACAAAAATCTTCCAGACACGAAAGTTTGTGGAAAGTTAGGTTTTGGGGTTGCTTCAATGGGGGGGGGGGAATAGACACTCCAGCTCATCGCTAGGCCCCCCTGCGGGGGTTAAAAGGTGGGGAAACACGGTTTTTTAAAATAAATATCTGAAAACTGAGGAAGATTTCAAAAAAAGTTTCATACACAATTTGTAGCTGATTAAATTTCCCATCAAAATGGTTCTTAGTCATTTTCTTTAGTAAAAATGCCTTATAAGAACAATTGGAAAAAAAGGTCTCAACTTTGAGCGCTCATATCTCTGCTCCTGTTTCTGACGAAACAATTACTAAGGGACATTTTGATGGAAATTTTAGTCAGTTATATATTTTGTATGAAACTTTTTTGACATCTTGCTTAGTTTTTCAGATATTTACAAAAAATGTTCCCCCCCCCCACCATTAACACCAGCGGTTAGCTGGAGTGTCCGGTTTTTCCCTCTATTGTACTAACCCCAAAACCTACCTTTCCATCAAATTTCGTGTCTGGAAGACTTTTGTCCAGTAAAAATCTTTATTCAGTGGTCTATGTTAGTTTCAGTGCAGATTATGTGTTATGAATTCGTACTTGTGTAAATTATTTCTTTAGTTTTTTTTTAAAAAACTCATAATGTTACGAATAAAGTATCTTACTAATAGGAAATTGAGTTTAAGGAAAATATATTGACATAAACAAAAGTTTATGGAGTCAGAATTTGAACCTAAGCCTACTAACCCAAAGATAATCTCGAAACTAAACACTAAGTCCATCATTAATATTAAGGTATGATGGTTTCGTGAGTTCAGATAATGGAAAATATGTTTTTAATATATAGACTTGCTAAGTGAAGCTTGTTGGTTGTGGTAACGAGCAGAAGTGTTTTAAGGTAATGCAAGTAAACATTAAAACGAGTTTATATGCAAAGGTACATTTTTTCTGGAAGTATAAAAATTCTTGTCTTGAAATTTCTTGTACATATTCTCTAAAGTATTGTCAATCTACAGGACTAAAATTATTGCTTTACCATTTCAAAATATGTAATAATATTTGTAAAATAAAATAAGTAGATTGTTCCACTTTTCCCAAAACTTAAGTGTTTTGAGAATGGAGTATATCCGAAACGCGTCAAAAAACGTGAGATTAGACGAAGATTTTTGTCTAAAGTGGAGTATTTCAACCTGTAAAAGTGAATCAATTCAGCATAGAGTATAAAATCAGCTGTTAGATTAATATAATTTGCTTCAATACATAAAAAAAGAGAAACCAAAACAGTATATATTAGGCATTTTTCATTCTGACCTCATGGAATGCTTGCAAGACTGAAAATTCGAAACGAGAAGTTCAAAAACGTTTTAGTTTTTTAAATTTTTAATAAATTGGTAAGACTAGATTATGTCTAATATTTTGTCTAAAGTGGATTATTTCGACCTGTAATAGTGAATCAATTCAGCATAGAGTATAAAATCAGCTGTTAGATTAATATAATTTGCTTCAATACATAAAAAAAGAGAAACCAAAACAGTATATATTAGGCATTTTTCATTCTGACCTCATGGAATGCTTGCAAGACTGAAAATTCGAAACGAGAAGTTCAAAAACGTTTTAGTTTTTTAAATTTTTAATAAATTGGTAAGACTAGATTATGTCTAATATTTTGTCTAAAGTGGATTATTTCGACCTGTAATAGTGAATCAATTCAGCATAGAGTATAAAATCAGCTGTTAGATTAATATAATTTGCTTCAATACATAAAAAAGAGAAACCAAAACAGTATATATTAGGCATTTTTCATTCTGACCACATGGAATGCTCGCAAGACTGAAAATTCGAAACGAGAAGTTCAAAAACGTTTTAGTTTTTTTAATTTTTAATAAATTGGTAAGACTAGATTGTGTCTAATATTTTGTCTAAAGTGGAGTATTTCATCCTGTAATAGTGAATCAATTCAGCATAGAGTATAAAATCAGCTGTTAGATTAATATAATTTGCTTCAATACATAAAAAAAGAGAAACCAAAACAGTATATATTAGGCATTTTTCATTCTGACCTCATGGAATGCTTGCAAGACTGAAAATTCGAAACGAGAAGTTCAAAAACGTTTTAGTTTTTTAAATTTTTAATAAATTGGTAAGACTAGATTATGTCTAATATTTTGTCTAAAGTGGATTATTTCGACCTGTAATAGTGAATCAATTCAGCATAGAGTATAAAATCAGCTGTTAGATTAATATAATTTGCTTCAATACATAAAAAAAGAGAAACCAAAACAGTATATATTAGGCATTTTTCATTCTGACCTCATGGAATGCTTGCAAGACTGAAAATTCGAAACGAGAAGTTCAAAAACGTTTTAGTTTTTTAAATTTTTAATAAATTGGTTAGACTAGATTATGTCTAATATTTTGTCTAAAGTGGATTATTTCGACCTGTAATAGTGAATCAATTCAGCATAGAGTATAAAATCAGCTGTTAGATTAATATAATTTGCTTCAATACATAAAAAAAGAGAAACCAAAACAGTATATATTAGGCATTTTTCATTCTGACCTCATGGAATGCTTGCAAGACTGAAAATTCGAAACGAGAAGTTCAAAAACGTTTTAGTTTTTTAAATTTTTAATAAATTGGTTAGACTAGATTATGTCTAATATTTTGTCTAAAGTGGATTATTTCGACCTGTAATAGTGAATCAATTCAGCATAGAGTATAAAATCAGCTGTTAGATTAATATAATTTGCTTCAATACATAAAAAAGAGAAACCAAAACAGTATATATTAGGCATTTTTCATTCTGACCACATGGAATGCTCGCAAGACTGAAAATTCGAAACGAGAAGTTCAAAAACGTTTTAGTTTTTTTAATTTTTAATAAATTGGTAAGACTAGATTGTGTCTAATATTTTGTCTAAAGTGGAGTATTTCATCCTGTAATAGTGAATCAATTCAGCATAGAGTATAAAATCAGCTGTTAGATTAATATAATTTGCTTCAATACATAAAAAAGAGAAACCAAAACAGTATATATTAGGCATTTTTCATTCTGACCGCATGGAATGCTTGTAAGACTGAAAATTATTAACTTCGCTATATTCAAACATTCAAAATTATACACACAAAATGTATAATGTTAAAATAAATGTATAGCACTAAATCGGGCAACACTATTCCCCCCCCCCCCCCCCACACTACTGATGCGATTCACATTATTTTATCAATCGACGGTAAGGCAAGTTTGCATTTAAATATTGTATATACGAAAAAGATTTAAAAAATTCAGAAATGAATTATAATTCAAAATAAATTAATCCGATAATATAGGATAAAGTATAGCGTATAAATCTGTATTATATTGTTCGCAAGGAATGTCGTACAATTAGATGATAGCGCTCATCTTTGAGAGTCCTTCTAAACTTTGTAGTTTATAATTCAAGGTAAGATATTTTGATGGCCTAAAGTGTTTAAAAGTTATTTATTTATTAAGAGCTTAACGTAGGTCTTTGTCTTACAAGAAAGAGAAAGAGTTACCGCGCGTGGCGGAGCGATAAAGATACTTTACACTGGAATTACATACAAAATGTTTCCTACGTTATATATCCTAATATTTTTAGATTTTGTGAGAGCTATACAAAATACACATTGACATGTTACAGAACAATAGTTGGCATGTTATTTATGTTAAAAGAACAGTTTGTGCAGTTTTAAACAAATCCAGACTTAGAGGACACAACAAATCGTCCTCATCCATTTCAAAATCGTGTTGCGACATTGTATTGAACAACTACGCCAATAAACTATCAATGAACGGACGACATGACAATAATAAACCTGAATCAGATGATTTATTAAGAATCAAGTTTAATCGATGTTAATTTGAGTGTAATAAAATTTTTTTGCAGGATGTTTAGTAATCAGTTGTTTTACAACCTGTTCTTAGGTCGTAAATGAACACTTTAGCCGCAGTGGTAGGGAAAAAATCGTCAGTCGTTTTAATTCACGCACATTTGAAGTGGGATTGCAGATTGAAAGTGTATATTGAATTATGTATATGGCGATTTTTTCTGTTGGGCCAACATTACAGCGGGTACATGCTTTGTAAAGTTTACCTTCTGAAACTATAATGCAGGATTCACACATCATTTTATACACGTCGGTCTTGTTATACAGGGTGTTTAAAAAAACTTTTCAGGACTTCAGGGGTATGATTCCTCATACAAAAAGGAAGAAAAAAGTTCTTATGAAGGTATGTCCTAAAACGTTTAGTTTTCCGTCTATCTGTCTGTATGTGTTTTTTACTTAATACGTTATATCTTAGGAACCTATGAAGATGTCAACTTCAAACTTGGTACGTGTATAAGCCTACATCTAAAAAGACCGATTTTGGTATGGAATATCAAGTTTATACTTTGTACCATTTCATAATTTCTAAATCTGAATATCTCAAAATCCGTTAATTTTTTTGCTATTGCACATGCGAGTTTTAATAAATTCTGTTTCTTTTTTAAAAATTTCTGCCATTTTACGCTAATAATTGAATACGAGTTTCGGCATCAGTTAACAAATGTTTGATTTTATTATTGTAATTTATACGATAGTTAAAAAGTCGAGTAAAGTAAACTGTTTTTATGGTTTTGTTCAAGTGTGCAACAAAATAAAAAAGGTTTATCTGAAAACCCTTTTTTAAAATATTGTAGTTTATTTAAGTGTAGTTATGTTTAAATATGTGATTGTTTTGTTATGTATAATCTTATATTAACAGCAAGAATAATAATAGTCTAGTCTTAGAATTTGAATTTTTTTGTCTTTGTTTCCCGTACCGAGAGTTCATTTTTTGCTGACATAGATTCAATTCAACTTAGTCGTTGGTTTATATAATATTAAAACTAAAAATGTAATTATTGGCCAATTTGTCTAAATGAGACTTTGTACAAGGGACAATATTGTTGGAAATGTTTTAGATACTGTAGAATAAAAAAAATCTAAATTTTAATATTTTTTACAAAACTCGTTGCACGAAAATCAACATTATACCCAAACTTTATAGTCTAAACGAAAGAGTCTGTAAAAAATACCAATAGTACTTATTTTTGTTAATAGATCATTATTATAAATTTCATTTGCTATTAAATAGTAAATAAAATCTATTATGAATTCCCGGTAACAAAAGTTTATATGTTACTTATGTTTAACGTATATTAATCAACATAGAACACTGAGGTATTATAAATTTAAATACTGTACACTTTTACGTTCGAAATATTCCTTTTTAATACTTAAAAAGTTCTTAAACTATCTAAAATGTATAGAAATCTAATTTAAAAATTAGCATTTGTAAGTGTACAGTAAGAGAGTCATTTTACTATTTTTCAAATATGAAATGTACATAAATTAAGGTGTTGACAGTTTAATTAGAGAAAATAGTTAAAGCATATGACATGTAAATTAGATTAGTATATTGTTTTCTAAATTTCCCTTGATATATGAAAAAAGAACATTGAGGGTTATGAAAATGTGTAAATCTAATATTAAAATCACTGTACATATTGTTTACTAAAGGACACATGAATTGGTTTACAGTATATATTAAATATGAAGGATTAGTAACCAAACCAACTACTTGTAAGCCTAGTTTAGGTTGTCTTTATGAAATGTTGTGATTACTTTTAATACGTTTATCTAAAGCATATTGTCCTTGTTGTTATTAAAACTCGGTCTACATAAACAGATTTTTCGGATGATTGTAAGATGTATATTTATAGCGTTTATTGGAGAATTAAACGGACGAGTCACTCAAATTTATACTAACAAAAGTATGGTACATTCGCGATATACAAAGTGTTTACGATTACATTTGCGAATTACGATATACAAAGTGTATACGATTACATTTGAGTCAGTCAAATTTATACTAACAAAAGTATTTAACATTTGCGATATACAAAGTGTATACGATTACATTGAATCAGTCAAATTTATGCTAACAAAAGTATGGTACATTCGCGATATACAAAGTGTTTAAGATTACATTTACGAATTACGATATACAAAGTGTATACGATTACATTTTGAGTCAGTCAAATTTATACTAACAAAAGTATTTAACATTTGCGATATACAAAGTGTATACGATTACATTGAATCAGTCAAATTTATGCTAACAAAAGTATGGTACATTCGCGATATACAAAGTGTTTACGATTACATTTACGAATTACGATATACAAAGTGTATACGATTACATTTTGAGTCAGTCAAATTTATACTAACAAAAGTATTTAACATTTGCGATATACAAAGTGTATACGATTACATTGAATCAGTCAAATTTATGCTAACAAAAGTATGGAACATTTGCGATATACAAAATACAGTATATAAATTACATTTGCCATATACGATATACAAAGTGTATTCGATTACATTTGCGATATACGATGTACAAAGTGTATTCGATTACATTGAATCAGTCAAATTTATACTAACAAAAGTATAGAACATTTGCGATATACAAAATATATAAATTACATTTGCTATATACGATATACAAAGTGTATTCGATTACATTGAATCAGTCAAATTTGTACTAACAATAGTATGGAAAATTTGCGATATACGAAGTGTATACTCATTTAAAACAGCAATATTTAAAGATAAACCGTGTAATTTTATTTGTAATAGTTCACTGTATCTTTAGTAGGCCCTACTACTATCAAAAACTTGTTCAAAAATATGAAATCTCGAAGAAGGAACGTGTTTGTGACCGATTAACAAGTAACCACATTATTTACTATTAAACTGTATCTTTGGATGTAGACAAAATCCCTATTCTCAATGTCAGTCTGTTTATAGGTATTATGATGTGTGTTATGGTAGTTTGTTCTTATAATATTATATAAATACAACATATACTACCCAGAGACAGACTTACAAAGCATTTGTCGAACTTTAGCAGGTGAATATTATCTTCATGGCGATATAAGAACTTGGTTGAGATGTTCGCAAAGGATTTATCGAACTTTAGCAGGTGATTATTTCTTCGTAGTGACTCCATATAAAATCTCGGTAGAGATGTTTGCAAAGCATTTGTCGAACTTTAGCAGGTGAATATTATCTTTGTGGTGACTCCAAATAGAAACTCGGTTGAGATGTTTGCAAAGCATTTGTCGAACTTTATCAGGTGAATATTATCTTCGTGGTGACTCCAAATAGAAACTCGGTAGAGATGTTTGCAAAGCATTTGTCGAACTTTAGCAGGTGAATATTATCTTTGTGGTGACTCCAAATAGAAACTCGGTTGAGATGTTTGCAAAGCATTTGTCGAACTTTATCAGGTGAATATTATCTTCGTATTGACTCCAAATAGAAACTCGGTTGAGATGTTTGCAAAGCATTTGTCGAACTTTATCAGGTGAATATTATCTTCGTGGTGACTCCAAATAGAAACTCGGTAGAGATGTTTGCAAAGCATTTGTCGAACTTTAGCAGGTGAATATTATCTTTGTGGTGACTCCAAATAGAAACTCGGTTGAGATGTTTGCAAAGCATTTGTCGAACTTTATCAGGTGAATATTATCTTCGTATTGACTCCAAATAGAAACTCGGTAGAGATGTTTGCAAAGCATTTGTCGAACTTTAGCAGGTGAATATTATCTTTGTGGTGACTCCAAATAGAAACTCGGTTGAGATGTTTGCAAAGCATTTGTCGAACTTTATCAGGTGAATATTATCTTCGTGGTGACTCCAAATAGAAACTCGGTAGAGATGTTTGCAAAGCATTTGTCGAACTTTAGCAGGTGAATATTATCTTTGTGGTGACTCCAAATAGAAACTCGGTTGAGATGTTTGCAAAGCATTTGTCGAACTTTATCAGGTGAATATTATCTTCGTATTGACTCCAAATAGAAACTCGGTTGAGATGTTTGCAAAGCATTTGTCGAACTTTATCAGGTGAATATTATCTTTGTATTGACTCCAAATAGAAACTCGGTAGAGATGTTTGCAAAGCATTTGTCGAACTTTAGCAGGTGAATATTATCTTTGTGGTGACTCCAAATAGAAACTCGGTTGAGATGTTTGCAAAGCATTTGTCGAACTTTATCAGGTGAATATTATCTTCGTGGTGACTCCAAATAGAAACTCGGTAGAGATGTTTGCAAAGCATTTGTCGAACTTTAGCAGGTGAATATTATCTTTGTGGTGACTCCAAATAGAAACTCGGTTGAGATGTTTGCAAAGCATTTGTCGAACTTTATCAGGTGAATATTATCTTCGTATTGACTCCAAATAGAAACTCGGTTGAGATGTTTGCAAAGCATTTGTCGAACTTTATCAGGTGAATATTATCTTCGTGGTGACTCCAAATAGAAACTCGGTAGAGATGTTTGCAAAGCATTTGTCGAACTTTATCAGGTGAATATTATCTTCGTGGCGAGTCCATATAAGAACTAAGTGATTTTTTTTTGACGACTCAAAACAAAAACTCGTTGAATAGGTGTACAAACCATTTGTTAAAAAAAAACCAGAAAATAATGTTATTCTTTGTGAGTTCAAACAACAACTCGCGAAGAGCTGTTATTTTAACTCGCCAAGAAGATAATTCTTGCTCATATCTGTTTGACAAATGCTTCATATACATCTCCACCAAATTCTTATTTGAACTCACTAAAAAATCGCGTTTAATTGCAAATACATTGCTCACTTCATCGTTTAATTCGTACTTACTACGCACACCTCTCCACTTAGTGCTTACTGAGTTCTTATTTCGACTCGCTTCGAAGATCTGTTACGCTTGCTAATGTTCGTCAAATGCTTCAAACACCTTTTCACTGAGTTCTTATTTGAATCTAGCAAGATCATTTTCGTCTGCTATTGTTCGACAAACCTCGAGCGTGACAGATTTTCGTAGTGAGTCCAAATCTTGGTCAGTTCAAATAAAAACTGGATGGAGTGGTGTGCAAAGCATTTGTTGATTATTAGCAGGCAAATATAACCCAATTCTCGGGTCCAAATAATAATTTTGTCTAGGGATGTAGGGAGTGTGAGCAAATTATTTGACTTACATTAACAAGCTAGAATGATCTTTTTGGTGAGTTCTAGTGCAAATTCGATGTCAGGATATCTGAACTATTTCTTGATCAATAAGAGGCCAGAATTATCCTCGTGGTGAGTCCAAATAAGAATTTTGTGAAGCTTGTGCAAAGCATTTGTCGAACATTAGAAGTGTAACTAATCTCATGGCGAATCCAAATTGAACTCGGTGCAAAGTTTTATAAAGCATTTGTTCAATATTACCAGGATTCGACCTTCATGGCGAATCCAAATAAGAACTCTGTGAGAGGTGTGCAAAGCATTTGTCCAACATTTGGCGTAACAGATCTTCGAGGCTTCTCCAATAACGAACTCTAGGAAGTGTGTGCAAAACATTTAAAAAAAAAATTAACATGCGAGTATGACCTTCATAGCGAGTTGTAAGTAAGAACTCGGTGGAGAGGTTTGTAAAGAATTAATTAGTTGAGCATTACCAGACAAGTATGATCTTCATGTCTAGTGTAAATAAGAACTCGGTGGAGAGGTTTCTAAAGTATTAGTTGAGCATTACCAGACAAGTATGATCTTCATGTCTAGTGTAAATAAGAACTCGGTGGAGAGGTTTCTAAAGTATTAGTCGAGCATTACCAGACGAGTATGATCTTAGTGTCTAGTGTAAATAAGAACTCGGTGGAGAGGTTTGTAAAGAATTAGTTGAGCATTACCAGACAAGTATGATCTTCATGTCTAGTATAAATAAGAACTCGGTGGAGAGGTTTCTAAAGTATTAGTCGAGCATTACCAGACGAGTATGATCTTAGTGTCTAGTGTAAATAAGAACTCGGTGGAGAGGTTTGTAAAGAATTAGTTGAGTATTACCAGACGAGTATGATCTTCATGTCTAGTATAAATAAGAACTCGGTGGAGAGGTTTCTAAAGTATTAGTCGAGCATTACCAGACGAGTATGATCTTAGTGTCTAGTGTAAATAAGAACTCGGTGGAGAGGTTTGTAAAGTATTAGTCGAGCATTACCAGACTAGTATGATCTTCGTGTCTAGTGTAAATAAGAACTCGGTGGAGAGGTTTCTAAAGTATTAGTCGAGCATTACCAGACTAGTATGATCTTCGTGTCTAGTGTAAATAAGAACTCGGTGGAGAGGTTTCTAAAGTATTAGTCGAGCATTACCAGACTAGTATGATCTTCGTGTCTAGTGTAAATAAGAACTCGGTGGAGAGGTTTCTAAAGTATTAGTCGAGCATTACCAGACTAGTATGATCTTAGTGTCTAGTGTAAATAAGAACTCGGTGGAGAGGTTTGTAAAGTATTAGTCGAGCATTACCAGACTAGTATGATCTTCGTGTCTAGTGTAAATAAGAACTCGGTGGAGAGGTTTCTAAAGTATTAGTCGAGCATTACCAGACTAGTATGATCTTCGTGTCTAGTGTAAATAAGAACTCGGTGGAGAGGTTTCTAAAGTATTAGTCGAGCATTACCAGACTAGTATGATCTTCGTGTCTAGTGTAAATAAGAACTCGGTGGAGAGGTTTCTAAAGTATTAGTCGAGCATTACCAGACTAGTATGATCTTCGTGTCTAGTGTAAATAAGAACTCGGTGGAGAGGTTTGTAAAGTATTAGTCGAGCATTACCAGACTAGTATGATCTTCGTGTCTAGTGTAAATAAGAACTCGGTGGAGAGGTTTCTAAAGTATTAGTCGAGCATTACCAGACTAGTATGATCTTAGTGTCTAGTGTAAATAAGAACTCGGTGGAGAGGTTTCTAAAGTATTAGTCGAGCATTACCAGACTAGTATGATCTTCGTGTCTAGTGTAAATAAGAACTCGGTGGAGAGGTTTGTAAAGTATTAGTCGAGCATTACCAGACTAGTATGATCTTCGTGTCTAGTGTAAATAAGAACTCGGTGGAGAGGTTTCTAAAGTATTAGTCGAGCATTACCAGACTAGTATGATCTTCGTGTCTAGTGTAAATAAGAACTCGGTGGAGAGGTTTCTAAAGTATTAGTCGAGCATTACCAGACTAGTATGATCTTCGTGTCTAGTGTAAATAAGAACTCGGTGGAGAGGTTTCTAAAGTATTAGTCGAGCATTACCAGACTAGTATGATCTTCGTGTCTAGTGTAAATAAGAACTCGGTGGAGAGGTTTGTAAAGTATTAGTCGAGCATTACCAGACTAGTATGATCTTCGTGTCTAGTGTAAATAAGAACTCGGTGGAGAGGTTTCTAAAGTATTAGTCGAGCATTACCAGACTAGTATGATCTTAGTGTCTAGTGTAAATAAGAACTCGGTGAAGAGGTTTGTAAAGTATTAGTTGAACATTATCAAACGAATATGATCTTCTTAGCGAGTGTAAATAAAATCTCGGTGGAGGGCTGTGCAAATCATTTGTCGAACATTAGAAGACGTGACTGGTCTTGGTGAGTTCAAACAAGAACTCGGCGAAGAGATGTGCGAAAAATTTGTCAATCATTAACTTTCGACAACTATCATAAAGTCCAAATACGAACTGGTGCAGTGGTGCGAGTTAAAAATTAAAGGCGCGTTGATTTTCTTTACAAATTCGAATAGGAATTCCAAGGTGAGGTGTATGGACCTTTTTTTTTCTTAGATGAGTAGGCTCATTGGTTTATTCAAATACGAACGCGGTGACAAAGCGCCCAAAGCGTTTTTTGGTTAAGCGGTAGTTGGTCAGAATGTGTCTATGTGTCCAAATGAGAACTATATGGCAAGCGGATGCTTAATGGATTAAAGTTGTAGTTCGACCTTTTATTCTAGGGAAGCGAAGTTATGTAAGTGCGTATCTAGCATAGGGTTTAGCTTAAGAAGCATGCAAGGTCTCATCTTGTATGTTTATTACACAAATTATAGACTTCTCTATCTGTATGCCACTAATTTACTGCAACTGTAAACCTAATTAAAAATCTTAAAGCTAAAATTTGTGACCACATTTTCCACCATGCATGAACGCAGGTTTCCTCTTTTTATACCTACAAATACCTCAAAAATATACACGTTTTATTTTATTTGTTAAATTTGTACGTTTTCTATTGTCAGTCTAATTACATGGTTTCCAGAAGTATTGTGTATTTGTACCTTCTTCTCCGCGTCCACTAAAAAAAAAAAAACCCCTAAAGGCTTAAGGGTTTAGTTGGGTCTTCCTTTGTTAAATCCTCCCCGCTCCCGCCTGCAAAGGATGCAGCCAATTGTAGATGAAGCCTCCACTCGCTCCACGTGAGTCAGTTACAGACGTGAGTAAGAGAAGGGTGTCATTCTATCTCCATACACAGCCTATTCAATAGAAATACCACCCATAATCCAGACGCTATATAGGCTATGCGAGTGTTTTTCAATAAAAAAACTTTTAATGGTTGCAGCTCAAACCTTTTTACGGTCGTACAATGGGCTAATTCACTTAATTGGATGGATTACTGTATGGAAAGGAATTTTTATCAATAACTCCTAGCTGGATATGTAGAAATCTGTTCCCTTAGTCTGTAATTAACGTTATTTCTTTCCTACACATTCTTATTAAATCTGTTTTAATTAAATTTCATCTCTGGTGTTGAACTTCTTAAATAATACAAGACGATAATGTTTTATGTATTGAACGTTTTGTAGAAGGGGATCCTGACAAAAATAATATAAACTATATTTGTTGGTTACCAAGATTTTTTAAAACTATTTTCTTCTAGTTGTTAAGAGAATAAATTATATATGGAAAACAATTTGTTTGAGACCAGGATTTACCATGCAACTATGATCTAGTTTTAAGAGATAAAAATAATATAGAAACTGAAGTTATTTGGTACTTAAATTAGCTGGTAGTTTGATCTGGATTTATAATGAAAAAATAGTTTGAAAATAAATTAGTTTATTAATTATATTTGCTGGTAGTTTCGTCTGGATTTATGACTAAATATTTGTATGGAAACAAATTCCTTTCGTACTTATATTATTTGATAATTTGATCTGGACTTATGACTCAAAATAATAGGCAATAACTTCGTTTGGTACTTAAATGAACTGGTAGGTTGATCTGGTTTTAAAATGTAAGAATACTGTGGGTCATAATTTGTTTGGTACTTAAATTAGCATCTAGTTTTATCTGGGGTACAACTTAATAGAGAAACAAATGTGTTTGGTAGGTACATTAGCTGTTGTTCTCTCTATATTTATGACTAAAACATAATAGGGAAATAAATGTGTTTGGTAGGTAAATTAGCTGTTGTTCGATCTGTATTTATGACTAAAACATAATAGGGAAACAAATGTGTTTGGTATTTAAATTAGCTGTTGTTCGATCTGTATTTATGACTAAAACATAATAGAGAAACAAATGTGTTTGGTAGCTAAATTAGCTGTTGTTCGATCTGTATTTATGACTAAAACATAATAGAGAAACAAATGTGTTTGGTAGGTAAATTAGCTGTTGTTTGATCTGTATTTATGATAAAACATAATAGGGAAAAAAATATGTTTGGTATTTAAATTAGCTGTTGTTTGATCTGTATTTATGACTAAAACATAATAGAGAAACAAATGTGTTTGGTAGCTAAATTAGCTGTTGTTCGATCTGTATTTATGACTAAAACATAATAGGGAAACAAATGTGTTTGGTAGGTAAATT
The DNA here is from genome assembly GCA_963513935.1 of Aphrophora alni. Classification (NCBI taxonomy): domain Eukaryota; kingdom Metazoa; phylum Arthropoda; class Insecta; order Hemiptera; family Aphrophoridae; genus Aphrophora; species Aphrophora alni. The sequence continues at coordinate 26,084,695 of OY740765.1, read as the reverse complement.
AGCTGTTGTTTGATCTGTATTTATGATAAAACATAATAGGGAAACAAATATGTTTGGTATTTAAATTAGCTGTTGTTTGATCTGTATTTATGACTAAAACATAATAGGGAAACAAATGTGTTTGTTACGTAAATTAGCTGTTGTTCGATCTGTATTTATGACTAAAACATAATAGGGAAACAAATGTGTTTTGTACGTAAATTAGCTGTTCGATTTTTATTTATGACTAAAACATAATAGGGAAACAAATGTGTTTGGTATTTAAATTAGCTGTTGTTCGATCTGTATTTATGACTAAAACATAATATAGAAACAAATGTGTTTGGTATTTAAATTAGCTGTTGTTTGATCTGTATTTATGATAAAACATAATAGGGAAACAAATATGTTTGGTATTTAAATTAGCTGTTGTTTGATCTGTATTTATGACTAAATCATAATAGGGAAACAAATGTGTTTGGTAGGTAAATTAGCTGTTGTTCGATCTGTATTTATGACTAAAACATAATAGGGAAACAAGTATGTTTGGTACGTAAATTAGGTGTTGTTCGATATGTATTTATGACTAAATCATAATAAGGAAACAAATGTGTTTGGTACGTAAATTAGGTGTTGTTCGATATGTATTTATGACTAAATCATAATAGGGAAACAAATGTGTTTGTTGCGTAAATTAGCTGTTGTTCGATCTGTATTTATGACTAAAACATAATAGGGAAACAAATGTGTTTGGTACGTAAATTAGGTGTTGTTCTGTCTGTATTTATGACTAAATCATAATAGGGAAACAAATATGTTTGGAATTTAAATTAGCTGTTGTTTGATCTGTATTTATGACTAAAACATAATAGGGAAACAAATATGTTTGGTACGTAAATTAGGTGTTGTTCGATCTGTATTTATGACTAAAACATAATAGGGAAACAAATGTGTTTGGTACGTAAATTAGGTGTTGTTCGATCTGTATTTATGACTAAAACATAATAGGGAAACAAATGTGTTTGTTGCGTAAATTAGCTGTTGTTCGATCTGTATTTATGACTAAAACATAATAGGGAAACAAATGTGTTTGGTACGTAAATTAGGTGTTGTTCTGTCTGTATTTATGACTAAATCATAATAGGGAAACAAATATGTTTGGAATTTAAATTAGCTGTTGTTTGATCTGTATTTATGACTAAAACATAATAGGGAAACAAATATGTTTGGTATTTAAATTAGCTGTTGTTCGATCTGTATTTATGACTAAAACATAATAGGGAAACAAATGTGTTTGGTATTTAATTTAGCTGTTGTTAGATCTGTATTTATGACTAAATCATAATAGGGAATCAAATGTGTTTGGTATTTAATTTAGCTGTTGTTAGATCTGTATTTATGACTAAATCATAATAGGGAATCAAATGTGTTTGGTATTTAATTTAGCTGTTGTTAGATCTGTATTTATGACTAAAACATAATAGGGAAACAAATGTGTTTGGTATTTAATTTAGCTGTTGTTAGATCTGTATTTATGACTAAATCATAATAGGGAATCAAATGTGTTTGGTATTTAAATAAGCTGCTAGTGTGTTGTATGTATATTGTCTTATTTCTATAGATTCAGAAAATGGCTTTAAAAAAAGGTTTACGTTCAGTTTTCTCTAAGAAATTATTTTAATAAATATCTTGGTTTGTCTAGAATTTTTGAGTTGTGAGAAAGAGTGTAAAAGTAAGTGGGAGTTATTGCATTCAATATCTAGATGAAGTCATGCATGGCTAAGGAATTCAATTGAGCTAATTTTTAAAGATTTTAAAATTAAGATTATTTTCTGATATATTTTTGAAGAAATTTATTCCTACTAAAGTGTAATACAGTACTAATAGATATACTAGGATCTGTCTAGTACATTACAAAACGGTTTTGTTTTTCTTGGGGGGGGGGGGGGTTGTACTAAAGTAATCTTTATCCGATTATATCTCAGCAAAAGAAACTCGGTGGAATAATTTTTAAACAAATATCTTTAAACCGATTTGGCCTTTTTTTATACATCTAAAAAGTTGCCTCTGTACTACTCTGTATTTTATTTACAAAGTTATTGAAACTTTTTTATAAAACAAATAATAACATACAAATTAATGATGGAACCTACCGTGGGAGATTATGTAATGTGAATTCAACTTTCTTGTTCCTTTAATTGGAACCTCAAACAGTCCTATATCTCTCCAGAAGCAAGTTTGAATTAGTGTATTGTTTGTTTTGAATTAGTATGAATAATGGTCCCAATTATTTGAAATAAATACTTGAGTGTTTTGTTTTATCATATTCTGAGAAAGTAAATTTATTTCATTGAATGTAACTTTGATTTTACTTTGATAAATCACTACTCTTTTACAAATGTTTATATAGATTACTTTTATGCAACGGAGTTGATTATTAAAATTTGTCCGGTAACTTACTATAATATCTTTTACTTTGGTGCTTGAGGCGTTTATTCCACACGGTTAACGATGAAAAGCATCCTAGTCTTTGTATTGTCGTTTGTTTAGGTCTACAATGACATTACAGCCCTAGCTGCTACTACAATGCATTACCTCGGGGCTACAATCGGATTATCCTGGACCTCCGAGTTGTACCTTTACTGCTTGAACAACTCGATTATTTCCGATGGGGCTTTCATATAGCGTTAGACCTACGGAAATGTTAAATCTAGTATTGTGTCTCTGAGCAGAATACTTCGCTCTTTGAACGTGTTAATACTTCCAATAACAGTGTCGACATGACATACATCAAGAAGTAACATTAAATAATATCATAACTACTCTACTTTTGAACAAATCACCACTCTCAGAGGAAAATAATAAAAGTTAAATGCTTTAAAAGTGATTTTCTTCTTTTTTTGTGTTTTACCTTTTTGAGTTGTAGCCTAGATTGTAAATTATGATGTGCTCATACCGCGCTGTACGGTCTTCAACACTGTTGATTTTTGAATAGGTGGTCAATTGGGGCAAGTTTCATTGAACAAGCGGCTTACCTCCTCATATGAACGAGTTCTATCCCCATAACCCCTCATCATCAGAATGGTTATTTGCTCTGTCTCACTAAGTGACATTGTAATCTAAACTAAAGTTTACTAAAAATTTGCCATTGAATTAGCATTAAAATCAAACAAACTTTAAGAGGCTGCCATTTCCAAACGAATGGTCCATTTTCAGTCGGGATTGCGTCAATGTGTTCCTCTAACAAAGACCTTTAAAATGAGGTATATTTCGACATATGCTTACATTTAAGATTTTTTAGACTTCCTCCACAGGACGTCCCCCTAAAGTTGAAAAAAAAGACAGTTAAAATGATCAAAAAGTCGGTAACTACAGTGAGGACGTAATCCTAGAGTTTCATTGCTCTGCGTTTATTAATAAAATAAATATTAAGGGGTTTCCAGACTTTTTGTACACCCGGTATATACACTCTGACTCAACAACGAAACTTTACCCCCACTACTGGTTACAATCAGTGGCGCAATTCGATGGAAGTAGACAATCCGACAACTGCGAATATTTTAATCTAATTCACAATTGATGTATTTGCACATGTTACATATATTTATTCCGAGGGGCTCTAGATGTCGACCTGGGTTAGATCCCTCTTTTTCATCTTTCATATCACGTCTCTTTTGACCAACTCTTGTTCTCTTCCGACCTTCACGCTATTAGAATACTCGAAGGCTTGGAGTCTTTATGTAACTTTTTTTCTTCTTTTTTTTATGATGCGATAATGACTGGGAGGTTTTTTCGCCTTTAATCAACAAGGATAAAAACACTCCATCATTATTGAATGACTTTAAAAGCTGAAAAAAGTAATGTACGTAGATATTTCTTATGTTTTTGGTCAGGTAAAAAACTATGAAAGTTTAAAAAAAAACAGTTCAAATATTATTTTCATTTGTACGATTGCATTGTGCCATTGCCTGGTTTAATTGCTGGGATTAATATTTTGGAGCACGCATTTTTCTGGTCGAAGGATCCGCGTTTTATATAGGAATCGTGCATAGTTTTGAAGGTGACAAATTGTTTAAAATTTAATTTTAAATGAAAACTAAAACTTACTGACGGTGCGGACCGGACTGGGCACGATTCAGCTATTTCTCCTTCGTGCCGGATCCTGTGGTACATCGAAAAGTAAGGGGACAGGTCGAGTTTTCCTGGCTCCGGAATTAAAGGCGATCACGTCATAGTTGTGTCATAAGGCATATTGGAGTTAACATCAGCTAATCTCTGTGTTTTACAGCTTAATTCTTAGTTGTAAACCTTGTTTCTGCTCTATTTTTTTTAGTTAATTAATGAAACATTATTTTTTTTAGTAGATAATAGTTATTTGTGCAACTAGTGAGCAAAATGACACTTTTTTAAACCAGAGAAAAATGTTGACGCACGAGGCTTACCGAGTGCGTCAATATTATCGAGTTTAAAAAAGACACTTTGCTCACGAATTGCACATTATACTTTGTCTACAGTTGTTATCTTGGCAATAAAAACAGTTCATACTGGCGGTCGTACTTTTTCCTCGATTTGACAGGAAGGAGATTTAGTACAACGTTGTTAGCTTTTTCCGCTAATTTAGGCGGGGTATTTGACAGGTTTTCATACTCTGAACTGTCCATATTTTAAAACTAACTACACAAAATATAGCAGTAGTGCTAAACAACACATCACCACTGAGTAGAAGTTCTCGCGTCAAAACTGAGGTTATTTATGAATATTACAAATAACTTAGGTGTATTCTTGAGGAAACGGGATTGCCAACTTCAGAACTCGGCAAACGAAAAATACTCTCCGTGTACATACACTGTCAATCATCTTCATGAATAATTACTTCCCTTTTCAACTTTAAAACGTTGTTTTGTGGTTTATTTATGTTATTTTACATGTAAGAATTAATCTAACCTACATACGGGACATTTCCTGTATATTATAAATCAATTCAAATAAACTTAACTTAAATTTCGTTTTGTTCAGTTGCCATTCGGAGTAAGTAGTGGGCAAAGTGAAACTGTTGAGAAATCAGCTGTTTTGCAAACTAATTTAAATGAACAAAATGCCACTTTGTCAACAACTGTAGACAAGAAATATTTTCCCTATTTTAAGAAATCGCCGAGACTCTTCAGTTACACACAGATAATTGAAAATTCTTTAAAATTGTCTTTCAATCTTCTCATTTTTGCAGAAATGAATAAATATATGTTTCTTTCTTAAATTTGATGTGTTTGCATTCACGTGTTTTTAAAATTAGAAAATGAAAGTTTTGAGATTAAAAACAACATCAGCGTTCAAAGTAGGTCTATAACATTATTCTTGGACGATAAATCTAAGGTGGAGGTAATCTATCAATTTAATTTTCTCTTTAACAACCTTCACTCTTCCTGTGATTCTCGTAGTCATATTCTTAAAAAAGCAAGTATATGACTTTTATCAAAGTAGGCCAATATAGTTTTCAAATTTACTTTTGCTGTGTTTGTGAGCAAGTTACATAAAAGCCGACGTACATTATATAACAAAGCGTTCCAAAATGAATGAATATTACAAGTTTCATAAAAATTGGACCATTAATTGAATAAGTAAACATTTAGAACGAGTACCTATTGTCACCACAATTCTAAATTTATTTCACCCAAACCTCAAGTTGGCTGGTTATTTTTCCTTATTGTTAGAGTTATTTTTTAAAATTATGCTTCAATGACTAAAACGTATTTTATCATTAGTAATTGTTAGTAAACTGGTTATTTTTTCTGTTTCCTAGAATGACTAAAAAAGTTGTTTATATTTGTCATTATTAGTATCGGACAAACAAATAACAGACAGTCTATGGTTTGTTATTCTGTCTAAAAATTTTTCCAATGACTTCAAAATTTTGCCTCGTTAGTAAGGGACCATATTATTTTTCCTAAAGTTTCCTCCAATGAATTAAAACTTTTTTGTAATTTTTTACGTTTAGTATTAATAAAAAAATGTTTTGTTATAGTTAGTAATCGGAACGTATTATTTTTTCATATAAAGTTTGCTCCAATGACTAAAACGTTTAGGTTATATTTATTTGATATTTTTATTACGGATCCTATATTTTTCCTTCTAAAGTTTGTCCAAATAACCAGCTGATTATATTTTTTTATTTTAAAGTTTGTTCCAATGATTAAAATGTTTATATTTATTTGTTATCTTTAGTAACGGATATTATGATTATAACCCGATTTATTTATATGTTGTTTTGATTAGTGGTTCATATTTTTTTCTAAAGGTTACTCCAATGAGTATAAAGTTTTATTTATTTGTTATCGTTAGTAAAGAAGAATATTATATTTTAAGCTTTTACTCCAATGAGTATAAAGTTTTATTTATTTGTTATCTTTAGTAAAGAAGAATATTATATTTTAAGCTTTTACTCCAATGAGTATAAAGTTTTATATATTTGTTATCGTTAGTAAAGAAGAATATTATATTTTAAGCTTTTACTCCAATGAGTATAAAGTTTTATTTATTTGTTATCGTTATTAAAGAAGAATATTATATTTTAAGCTTTTACTCCAATGAGTATAAAGTTTTATTTATTTGTTATCGTTAGTAAAGAAGAATATTATATTTTAAGCTTTTACTCCAATGAGTATAAAGTTTTATTTATTTGTTATCGTTAGTAAAGAAGAATATTATATTTTAAGCTTTTACTCCAATGAGTATAAAGTTTTATTTATTTGTTATCGTTAGTAAAGAAGAATATTATATTTTAAGCTTTTACACCAATGACTATAAAGTTTTATGTATTTGTTATCGTTAGTAAAGTACCATATTATTTTTAATTATTACTCCAATGAGTATAAAGTTTTATTTCTTTGTTATCGTTAGTAAAGAACCATATTATTTTTTTAACTTTTAATTCAATGACTATAAAGTTTTATTTCTTTGTTATCGTTAGTAAAGAACTATATATATTTATATATATATATATATATATATATATATATAAATATATATATTCTAAAATGTCTTCTATATTTTTAAAAATTTGTACATTGTTAGAAACGTACCTCGTCATATTTCTTAAACTTTATTCCAACTACCAAATATTTATTATTGAATTTGTGTTATGTTTTCTCTAATTACTAAATGACTGAATGATTTTGTAATATTTTTTGTCGTTATTAATGAGACCATATATATACAGGGTGATTCACGAAGTTATCCCCACACTTATACAGCTCATTCTACTAGTAAAAATAATGAAAAAAGTTCATATAAACATATGTCCTATCTCGTTTCGTTTAGCGTCTGTCTGTATGTGTTTTTTAGAAAAAAATTTCTATCTTAAAAATGGTTTGAGATATCAAGTTGAAACTTTTTACATTTAATGACCTTATTAGTGTGCATCTTAGATAAAAGTTTCAAAATAATATCATTTACAGAAACAAAATGGCGGTCATTTAAAATGTTCAAATCCTAATAACTTTAAAACGAGTGATGTTACAAAAAAACGCAAGATACATAAAAAATAGCCCCTTTTAATACAAGCATTTTGGTACCTGGTTTATTGATCTAAGATAAGTAGTAACAGAAATAAGTAAGATGTTTTAATATTGTGTGTGATTTGATTTTGTGTATCCTTTCGAAAATGTTACTTTCAATGTTAGGCAACAAATATGGTTCCAACACGATGGGGCCCCGGCCCACTTTACAAATGCAGTCCGACAGCATCTTAACGCAGTGCAAGTCCGACAGCATCTTAACGCAGTACAGTCCGACAGCATCTTAATAAGGTCATTAAATTAAAAAAGTTTCAACTTGATATCTCAAACCATTTTTAAGATAGAAATATTTTTTCTAAAAAACACATACAGACAGACAGACGCTAAACGAAACGAGATAGGACATATGTTTATATGAACTTTTTTCATTATTTTTACTAGTAGAATGAGCTGTATAAGTGTGGGGATAACTTCGTGAATCACCCTGTATATATACTCCCCCCCTTCTCTAATGTTTCCCCAAAGATTTTTGTAATTGTTACTAACAGACCATTTTTTTTTTACAGTTTATCTATGGTGTTTATTGAAAGGATTGTTTTTATTTGTTGGCCAACAGTCGTTTAAAATTTTATGAAGTGACATTAGTGGAAAATTCAAACCTAATATTTGAAATGTCTCTACACTCCCGACCATAAATCAACAAGTAAAACCATTTAAAAAAATAATTCTAGAGGTTTGTTGCTTTATAAATAAAACAGGGATTATGGTTAGAGAGGGGGAGAAGAATAGTTTAACAGAATGCGACTAAGAACGTTTGTGTTCTTACGGACATGGATTCTGCGAATGTAAGTGGAATTCGATCTTTTCTTTCTCTCAAAAGGAACATATACAAATAAACGTAATAGTTTCCGTGTTTAGAACACAATAGCAATCCATCTGTCTATCCCTGCAGGAAGGTTCCATTAAGTTACAGAAAAAAAAAGACAACAGAAACAAAATCATTCGTGAACATCTACCTCTGTTTCTTTCTGTTGCAATAAGATTCGATTACAGATAGCTTTCACTCCCCCCCCCACCCGGTGCCCTTTCCCCAGGGATAACATTTACTTTTCAAGCTGCCCTCTACAATCAACCGGGCCAAACAAATCAATTCTTTCAATAAATTCAACCTAATTCTTTTCTACGGAACTTTAAAATTATTGGAAGTTTACATCGGAGAAAGTAGAAGATATTGAACTTGTAAAAAAACTTTTTTTCAAATTATCTTCGGAATGATTAGTGAAGTCTGAAAACGCTTATAAAAACGTAAGAATCATAATATAGCGAACGGATTTGAATGAAACTTTTTATATCGCGTTTGTTTTTGCTTAAACATTAAAGTTAAAACAAGTTTATGGGCGCCATCGTGGTACTAACCGAACCCCATAATACAATGTAATACAAGCAGATCTTCTAAATGCAACGCCGAAAGTTGGTTTTTTGGGCCTTTGTAGGAAACGTTAAATTGTATTGGTAGATCGGAGGATCGTATCCAGTGGGGTCAGTTTGTTATAACAGCTGTTTTATGAATCTAGTAATTTTGTATATCACTACTTCTGACATCGGCAGGCCCGATCGGATATATGTCTCTATTATAGCGATGTTGATACTCGGATGAAATAGATACTCGCAATACTCGGCTTCGAATGGTTTCAATACTCGTATTATTAGTTCGACATCGAGTATCTGCGCAGAATGATTATGCGCATTATGTGTGTGTTATATTTCTATCTGTTAGACTGATCCACCAAGTATTTATTTTTTTAAACAATATGTGTTTGACACTTGTAATACGTAATTAAATGTTATCCTGCCTCCACACAAATTCAGTAATTAAACGTAAGTACAATTATTACCAACATTAATAATTTAGTTATTATTTAAAATAAGTTAATTTACTATATGTTTTATAAAGATGGTAACCTAATAATATTTATTTAAATATAAGTAATAACAATTAAATAATAATTTAATTTACTTTTTGTTAATGTGGAAATAAATATTTTATTGTTATTTTAAATTGAACTTTTTACCGAATCTAAATCATTATAACTCAAAATCGTAATGTTTAATTAATGTGTAGTGAAAAATCAGCTTAGAAACTAATGTAACCAAAGTAGAAACACCGAGTATTTTGTTTGGAATTGACACAACACTAACGAATATCGTTGTCCGAGGATACTCGCACACCGAGGATACTCGCAGTCTCCTTGTTCCTAGTTACGAGGATTTTGTCCGAGTATTTTAATACGAAACCGAGGATTTTAATATTCGGACTCTTCCGAGGATTTTGATACTCGGAATCACCGAGTATTTTAATTCGAACTCACACATCACTAGTCTATTACAATGTATCCACTCTCCTCGCTTGTGCCAGTGTCTCGGCCTATGTGATGGAGCCCCCATTTTCTACGCTCGTGTCGCTGGCTTGACTCTTCCTGTTGTAGAAACTATATCACATTATCTTGAAAGATCAGGGGTTTAAATTACATTTTTGACAATAACTTCGCCATTTGTCATCGTAGAGATGTGGTGTTGGTCTGGATATTTTTATCTAATTTAGTGTGTTATAAGTTGAGATATGAACTGTTTAAAATTACCGACATTTTGAAATTTTGTATTCGATTATTCTGAATTGCAGTAGGTTCTATATGATGACAATATAGTTTGCTATGCGAAATGTCATGTTCTTAACTTTCTTGAGGTTGATATCGTTTTAACGGACGGCACGTCGCAAATCACTTTTTCATTAGTCTATAGGCCTACTACACCGAAAACATTTGTTTTCTTTACCTGTTCATATACATGAAAGTACTTGATTTCTGTACACATGCTGATTTCACAAATAAGAATAAACATATCAGTTTTATGTAAACTATCGATTTTAATAATAACACATTTATTTATGAGATGTTAGTTCCAAAGTCTAAAATAAGAGTAACCATAGTGTTTTATACATCTTTTGAGTTCTAAAAATTTCCATACTGGATTTCGGTGGTGAATATAATGAGCCTGATATTTCAGATAATATTTTAAAACAATCACAAGAAATAACTGCGAATTGTTCCCAAGAAAAAAAGACAGGTATGAAATTGAATACAACCAATTTTGTCAATGCAAAAATAACAGAAAAATCAAACAAGTAAATGATGACGTGCTACTTGTTTATTTATCGGGAAAAGCCAAGCGCATGGAACCTACTTCTTTACGTAGTAAATTTTCAATAAAGAATTCTATTTCACTAAAAGAAAATGTAAATGTTTAAATAACTTTCCTAATGCAAACGCTATTCTGATGCGTCAGAATACTGGTTACACGCCAAAATAGTCGAAGATACTTTGAGTTAATTTTTTTTTTTTTTTTTTTTTTTTTTTTTTTTTTTTTTTAATAGAAAGATGATATGATTAAAAGTACTTTTCGGTGTAGTGTAATGAAAAGTATAGTAGGTAACTCGCCCGGTAGGTATTTCCTTGCTTGCATGAAAATCCCGCACTCGGCTGCGTCTCGCGCGGGAGCTATCACCCTCGCACGGCATAACCCTACGTACCGGGCTTGTGACGGTTTCCTGAGGCCATATAATTTAAAGATCAGTAAATAAATCGAAATTTTTGCGATTACCAGACTAATCCTATACTTTGTAACTCCGTAGAATGTAGAAGTGTGAACTTAACTGATAAATTAACAGTTGTCTAACTGAGAAACCATAATAAATTTAACATAACTGCAAAGACCATTATAAAAAGACCTTTAATGTGAGCCAAAGCTGCTCGTTATATCTTAAAAATTGACAGTTATGATTTTTAAAGTTCATGCTAATATTCAAAATGTAAATTTAGCTGTATAAAAATGGCGATTTTGGAATGGGGGTGTTTAAAGTTGTTATTAGTTTAACCTTAACAAAGTATCTTAATGCAAAGTGAAAACAGTCTCGTGTATTATTAAATTAACAGACTTTTTAAAATATTTAATATTTACTGATTTTCCCGCAACTAGCGTTTTAACAATTCAATATAATTTCCGATTTTTTTAAGTACGAAAGATAACTAAATAGTTTAAAAAGTTATACAAGCGTGTTTTGTTTACATGTTAAAGTGTCCGTCTAAAAATTGTTGAAATTTGTATAAATTGTAAGATCTTTTTATAAGCTACAACAAGTTCCTTACACGTTTTTATATCTTTTATAGTTTCCGAGTTGCACAATTGTTAATTTATCATTATTGAAATTGTTTATTTACAAAATAAAAATAAATAAAAGCGTACCTTTACAAAAACAATGCAAATGGTTTCATTTAAATGTATTCATAATTTGATTCCTTAATGACTGTTTATAAACTGGACTTGATACGTTATTTGATAGAGCTTAAGTTCTATTCTTGAAGAACGCTTTTAAATGATTCAATAAGTCAGGAGATTTTTGAAAAACAGTCAAAACTTCATAGTTCCGAGGAAAATTGAGAGAAACCTTTTTTTTTCAAGAGTGATTTTTTTTTTCTTTTTTTTCGTGTAGCGTGTATTTTTACCAAACAAATTTTGACACTAACTGCCTGTATTTAATTATTTACGTAAGCAGTAGAACAGAAGAAATCAAAGAGCACTCTGTGTAAATGTATATTTGAAGTAAATAAAGAATTTTTAGTAAATATATATTCGTAAAACCGTTTCAGGGCCTAGATTAAGGCTATGCTGGCTTTTAGTCGAAAAACGTGTACTTAAATTGTTCGATAAAAATACAGTTTTCATTTTAATTTTCTTATTTTAAATATGTGCTTTTTCAATACGAATACACACATTGAAATAAATATCTTTAAATGATAGCGGATTATACAATATAATTGGAGTTGTTTTTAAATAAAAATGTTAAACTGAATGTGGCAATCCGAAGATACTCTAACTGGACTTTTCTTCTAGTCTTGGGTTAGATCTCTCTCTTTCATCTTTCCTCTTAGGTCTCTCTTGACCAACGCTTGTTCTCTTCCGACCCTGGCGCTATTAAGATTTTGAGGGTTAGAAGCCTTATTTTACGCTATTTTCTTTCTTTTTTTTTAAGGTGATGATGACTGAGACATATTTCGTCTATAAACGAAAAAGGCAGAAAAAGAAATGAATCCTCTTAACGTTGTTTGGATTGTAGGAGTCAATAGGAATCCACAAAAATCAACTGTGTTTAATCAAACTATGAATTTTTTAAGTTATTGTTAATAATTGTGTGTTTGTTTTTAATTAACTTTTCAATTACACAATAAATTGCAAAAAATATCGGTGCGACATTTTATATATAATTTCTTTAATAGTAGAAGTACACGTTCCATGGGGAATCTGTTTGAATAATAATGATTATTAAAGGTTATTCATACTTCTGGAGAATCACCATTTTAAAAAAATCGCAATAGTTGGGGAGTGTTCCGGCAAGATTTTTCAAAAAACAGTAATTTTGTAACATTTAAATTTTGTGTACATATTTGTTAATCGGCCGGTAAAGAAGGTATTGTTATACCATTGGACATATACATTTAATTTTTTTTTAAAAAGAAAGAAAAACGACTGGAGGGTTTCTTATTTTATATCTTATTTTCAGAAGTCCAGGATGATTTTAAAATTGTATCTTTATTAAATTCTCGCTCTCCTTGTGATAAATCCATACCCTCCATTTATCTCCACCTGAAAATTTGGTCTGACGCCGCCCCTGCATTGACAGCCCATTAACCTTCACATTCATAAAAATATTATACCGTGTTTTACCTGAATTTGGAAAAAAAAAAAAAATTAGATAGTGACTAATATGTTTGTTTGGTTACATTTGAACAGAATTTCTTAAAATCGTCAGAAAAATCGAAATATCTTATTTTGATCGTATAACAGATATCCCAAATTTGAATTATCAAAACAAAACAGAAATGAAAAGGAAAACCAAAAATGTGCCCACACAGGAGTATAACAAAAAAAACTTGCCGTAAGATCCTGCACAAACTGTTAACCGACATCAATAAAAAAAAATTTCAAAAAATCTCAGGCGTTTAAAGGGAATATTTCGGGGGAAAACTAGATAATTACTTGAAAAATATTGAAGTTTGTATACTTCTAAGCAATTTAAAAACGGGCGAGTCTATCTTTTTTCAAGAAAATAGTGAATTTCAGGTGATGCTTTCTTAAAATATAAAATAACCCGTAATAAAAAGTACAATGTAGACCATGTAAAACAACACATCTTGTAAATTTGTATAAATATGTAGGCATAATGTTTGTTGAAAAGTTGAATTATATCAAACCTGAGCTTAGAGAAATAACATTTGTTTTCAGAAACCTTTTTTTAAATACAGCAGATGTTCTTTACATACTGTCAGTCTCTGGTGCTAGGTGGAATAGTTTATTGATGTGGCTTTAAATTCTTACAGGCAAGATGATTTGTTTTTCATTTAAAAAGTATTTTTCCTGTTGTAAAAGTTTCACCGGAAGATCGAAAAGGTATTCATCCAATTTATTTAAGCAATTCAACGTTTTACATATTAGTTAAATCATTATTAAAAACTAATCATTTTTGAGTTTAAAAATAAAATCCAATTTTATATAAATTTAAACGAATACTTCAGTCTTAATCAGTTGAACGAGAATAGAGAGCTTGCATAAAGGTTATTCGGTTACCAACTCCTATTGTATATCACAAATAACACTTGTAAGAATTAAAGTCTTTTACTTATAAAGGACTTCCATGGATGTGCTTGCATTGTTCGGAGTACAGGTCGCAGTGCCCATACGTTGATCGTTTTCCGTCGGACAAGTGACATCTATTATTGTTATTATACACTTTTGTTTTGTTTTGTTTTATATTGTGTGTGTTCTTTACTATATTTTTACCTGGTTTGGTTTTCTTTTCATCTCTGTTGCATTTTAGAGTTGATCAGTTTTTTTTGTTTATTTACTATTAGCTTTCTCCCGCATCTCCGCTCGCGTGGAAATCAGACTTTCTGTGCTTATCTTTCTTAACCCGGATACCGGCCGCAGAGTTCAAACTAAAACAACATGTAACTATGAAACCAGTGAAGCGATTTTAATTTTTTTTTTTCAATTCTAGATAACGTTTTAATTATGCACCAACTTTGTTATTGAGAAAATGTGTCTTTAATCGCTTGCAAAAAATACTCAAAACTTTGAATTTATACCACCGATTTAAAAATAAAAATTTGGTTTCAATTAGCGATCAATACCAACTCTGATAAACACATGTTGTCGTTGACAATTCAAAAATATTAAAATATGTTGAAAACCGGGATTTCTTATTTTCAACAGCCTAAAATGGTTATAGTTCGGAAACTACTGCCGCGATTTCAAACAAATTTTCAGTTTCAATTAGCTTTTATATCATGCTCCAACTTTGTTACTGGCAGTATTTATGTGGTCGTTGACAATTTTAAGATAATGGGTGAAATATTTAGAAAATTCCAGTGTTGAAAACCGTCGAATTATTTGATTATGATTTTATAACCACTGAATCAATTTGAATCAAAGAAAGATTATTAACTGACCAAATATAGGAAAGAAAACCCCATGAAAGTCGGGTAAGCGGTTCAAATAAACATCCTGAGAGATTTTTCTATTTATGTATGTAAAGATTGCATATTTACGTTACATAAACTCGAGAGACTTTTCGTTTTATGTATGTAAAGATTGCATATTTACGTTACATAAACTCGAGCGACTTTTCGTTTTATGTATGTAAAGATTGCATATTTACGTTACATAAACTGTAGAGACTTTTCGTTTTATGTATGTAAAGATTGCATATTTACGTTACATAAACTCGAGAGACTTTTCGTTTTATGTATGTAAAGATTGCTTATTTACGTTACATAAACTCGAGCGACTTTTCGTTTTATGTATGTAAAGATTGCATATTTACGTTACATAAACTCGAGCGACTTTTCGTTTTATGTATGTAAAGATTGCATATTTACGTTACATAAACTCGAGCGACTTTTCGTTTTATGTATGTAAAGATTGCATATTTACGTTACATAAACTGTAGAGACTTTTCGTTTTATGTATGTAAAGATTGCATATTTACGTTACATAAACTCGAGAGACTTTTCGTTTTATGTATGTAAAGATTGCTTATTTACGTTACATAAACTCGAGAGACTTTTCGTTTTATGTATGTAAAGATTGCATATTTACGTTACATAAACTCGAGAGACTTTTCGTTTTATGTATGTAAAGATTGCTTATTTACGTTACATAAACTCGAGAGACTTTTCGTTTTATGTATGTAAAGATTGCATATTTACGTTACATAAACTCGAGAGACTTTTCGTTTTATGTATGTAAAGATTGCTTATTTACGTTACATAAACTGTAGAGACTTTTCGTTTTATGTATGTAAAGATTGCATATTTACGTTACATAAACTCGAGAGACTTTTCGTTTTATGTATGTAAAGATTGCTTATTTACGTTACATAAACTCGAGAGACTTTTCGTTTTATGTATGTAAAGATTGCATATTTACGTTACATAAACTCGAGAGACTTTTCGTTTTATGTATGTAAAGATTGCTTATTTACGTTACATAAACTCGATAGACTTTTCGTTTTATGTATGTAAAGATTGCATATTTACGTTACATAAACTCGAGAGACTTTTCGTTTTATGTATGTAAAGATTGCATATTTACGTTACATAAACTCGATAGACTTTTCGTTTTATGTATGTAAAGATTGCTTATTTACGTTACATAAACTCGAGAGACTTTTCGTTTTATGTATGTAAAGATTGCTTATTTACGTTACATAAACTCGAGAGACTTTTCGTTTTATGTATGTAAAGATTGCATATTTACGTTACATAAACTCGATAGACTTTTCGTTTTATGTATGTAAAGATTGCTTATTTACGTTACATAAACTCGAGAGACTTTTCGTTTTATGTATGTAAAGATTGCTTATTTACGTTACATAAACTCGAGAGACTTTTCGTTTTATGTATGTAAAGATTGCATATTTACGTTACATAAACTCGATAGACTTTTCGTTTTATGTATGTAAAGATTGCATATTTACGTTACATAAACTCGAGAGACTTTTCGTTTTATGTATGTAAAGATTGCTTATTTACGTTACATAAACTCGATAGACTTTTCGTTTTATGTATGTAAAGATTGCATATTTACGTTACATAAACTCGAGAGACTTTTCGTTTTATGTATGTAAAGATTGCATATTTACGTTACATAAACTCGATAGACTTTTCGTTTTATGTATGTAAAGATTGCATATTTACGTTACATAAACTCGAGAGACTTTTCGTTTTATGTATGTAAAGATTGCTTATTTACGTTACATAAACTCGATAGACTTTTCGTTTTATGTATGTAAAGATTGCTTATTTACGTTACATAAACTCGAGAGACTTTTCGTTTTATGTATGTAAAGATTGCATATTTACGTTACATAAACTCGATAGACTTTTCGTTTTATGTATGTAAAGATTGCATATTTACGTTACATAAACTCGAGCGACTTTTCGTTTTATGTATGTAAAGATTGCATATTTACGTTACATAAACTGTAGAGACTTTTCGTTTTATGTATGTAAAGATTGCATATTTACGTTACATAAACTCGAGAGATTTTTCGTTTTATGTATGTAAAGATTGCTTATTTACGTTACATAAACTGTAGAGACTTTTCGTTTTATGTATGTAAAGATTGCTTATTTACGTTACATAAACTCGAGAGACTTTTCGTTTTATGTATGTAAAGATTGCTTATTTACGTTACATAAACTCGAGAGACTTTTCGTTTTATGTATGTAAAGATTGCATATTTACGTTACATAAACTGTAGAGACTTTTCGTTTTATGTATGTAAAGATTGCATATTTACGTTACATAAACTCGAGAGACTTTTCGTTTTATGTATGTAAAGATTGCATATTTAAGGTTACATAAACTCTAGAGATTTTTTCGTTTTATGTATGTAAAAATTGCATATTTACGTTACATAAACTGTAGAGACTTTTCGTTTATGTATGTAAAGATTGCATATTTAAGGTTACATAAACTCGAGCTCACGTACAGGCTATGTGAGTACTAATTTCCAAGTGTTATTATTATTAGTATTTAATGTTTTTATATAATTTGTAAATTGTTTTCTTCAAAGTAAATAATAAATGTATTTATAGTTGTTTAAAGCAATAGTATATTTAGACTGCTCTTTTTTTTAACTCCCCCATTAAGAATACATTATCTCTTGTACCTCAGTTCCGATCGAAAATCATTCATTAAAGATGCTTTCAAGCCATTAACGAAAATTACAGCATTACATAGCGTTTAGTTAAATGTTACTCAAAGTAACTTCATTACTCCATTTATATTATTAAACCTTCATCAATAGCTTTTTAATATTTATATGGCACCTTATGAAAATTAACATTACTTTAATATGTGTATCACAAAACAAGGTCTGTCTGAAAATGACCCCTTCCAGCATTCAAACACCTTTGTGTGCGAGTTTACAAATTGGCGAAGACGCGTTCCAATGTGACATGTAATGACAACAAGCTCTTGCCTTATCGGGTCTTCGAGGACGTCAGTTGTTCGTGGCTTATTCACAGAAAAGTTTTAGGTCCCCGTCGTTGTAAAAGTTTGATACCTTAACTTATAGAGTAATGGACTCCTGGAATATCTTCTAGCTTGCGTTCTTCTCTTTTGGCCTCTGATACTCATTCTTCTCAATTAAAAACCTTTACATCGTCTCATTATCTTTTTCTTAACTTATCGACAGGTCTATTTCCTTCAAGAATAGTACTATATGTTCTCTTTAATGTTTTTTTTTTTCAGTGAAAATCGTTCAACATGTCCAAGCCGTCTCAATCATCCCTTTTAAATTTCAGGTTCTCCTTAGAAAATTATAATTTCTTCATTAGTCTGAATATTCCAAAATTCATTTTCCACAACGGGTCCATATATTCTTCTTAAAACTTTCTTTCGTTCAACATGTCCAAGCCATCTCAATCATCCCTTTTTAATTTCCTTATAAAATTCTAATTTCTTTATTAGTTTGAACTCTTCAAAATCCATTTTCCACAACGGGTCCATAAATATTCTTACAACTTTATTTCTAGTCATTTTAAACCGGAATATTTCTTGATAGTCTAAAATATATTATATTTATTGTTTTAAAAAATGGTGACAGTAGAGAAATCACGAACTTTAGGCCTATTTTACTTATTTCAAAAATATTTGAAAAGTCAATGGTAAATGATTGTTTATTTTTTTGATAATTATAACATTTTAAATATAAATCAATTTGGCTTTCGTAAAGGTTTTCAACTTATTCCGCTATTTTTTAAACTTTTAAATACAGTTGTGAATTATTGTACTGATGATGGGAGTCAAGCAGTATCTGTTTTCTGTAAGCGTTCGAAAGCTTTTGACTGCGTCGACCTTAATATTTTGTTGGAATATCTCCATTGTTAAGTTTGCACGGGAGATAAAATAATTGCATTAAATCATATTTATTTAATACAAAGCCGAAGGTGGCGTTCTGAATTCCCATCATTCAATATGCGAGTCAGTCCTTCGTGGTGTGCCTCAGGGATCAATTCTGGGGTCATTACTTTTTAAATGATTTTTCTAGAAATGTTTCTTCCGCTATACCGGTACTAAGTTATTTGCTGATGCCTCTACTGATGGTGGATGGTAAAATTACAGAACTGGCATTTTCTGTAGAAATAGGTTTGTCCAACGCCGAAAATAGGTTTAATGTAAATAATTTGAAATTAAACATCACCAAAACTAAATTAATTTATTTTATTGTTTAGATCTAAATTATTTTAAATTATTTTCTATTTAAAAAAGGAATAAATCAAAAACACAAGAAATGTGAAATTTCTTGGTGTCATTTTGGATGAAAATTTAAATAGGAAAAGTCATGTTTCTCACCTCGCGGCTTATTGGAAACGGTTTGCTCTACTCTTCGAATGGTTTCGTCCATGGTAGGTTTAGACACTGTTAAGTCTGCATACTTTGAATATGTCTGTTCTCGGCTGAGATATAGAGTGGCTTATAGGAAAACTAGTTGAATCCATCAACATTTTTAAACTTCTGAAAAAAAAAATGATAACGTTTAACTTAAATTTTATTCAATCATGTAAACTTCAGAAAAAAAATTTTAACGCTGCCGTGTATATTTATGAAATTTTAAAGTTTTAAAATAAAACCACCTTTAATTATAACACGCGGAAGAGCGTTCTACAGTTTCCTATACACACATTAACATTTTTAGAACGTGGTGTAATATTATTCAAGTTTGAAGCTTTAGAATAGACTTCCGGATAATATAAAACAATATTTCTTCAGTGGAAGAGTATCTGGTGTGATGAAAAGCTTTCATGTATTTTAAAATTACATGCGTACCAGTACTCTAAGTGTAGATGTCTCTATGCTGGTTAGTGTTTATATTAATGTGATGTAGACCTATAACTTAAATCAAATATAGATTAAATGCTATGTTACAGAAAAACAAAGTAAAGTATAACGGATATTGAGCCATTCTCTCAAAACCGTTTATTGGTTTTTATATACACAAATGAAGGCAAATGCCTGCTTGATTGTCTAATACTAGGAATTTAGTCATAAACTCTTAAAGTATTATTTTTCAAAATACTAATTTTAAATTGTCAGTATTACTTTTATTTATTTATTATGAATAAGATAGAAAAAAAAATACTTTAAGCTAAAACACCTACCTTTATTTATTTAACACCCACCTTTATTTATTTATTATGAATAGGATGGAAAAAAATACTTTAAACTGAAACACCCACCTTTGTTTATTTAACATCCACCTTTATTTATTTATTATGAATAAGATAGAAAAAAAATACTTTAAGCTAAAACACCTACCTTTATTTATTTAACACCCACCTTTATTTATTTATTATGAATAGGATGGAAAAAAAACAACTTTAAACTGAAACACCCACCTTTGTTTATTTAACATCCACCTTTATTTATTTATTATGAATAGGATGGAAAAAAAATACTTTAAACTGAAACACCCACCTTTGTTTATTTAACATCCACCTTTATTTATTTATTATGAATAGGATGGAAAAAAAATACTTTAAACTGAAACACCCACCTTTGTTTATTTAACATCCACCTTTATTTATTTATTATGAATAGGATGGAAAAAAATACTTTAAACTGAAACACCCACCTTTGTTTATTTAACATCCACCTTTATTTATTTATTATGAATAGGATGGAAAAAAAATACTTTAAGCTAAAACACCTACCTTTATTTATTTAACATCCACCTTTATTTATTTATTATGAATAGGATGGAAAAAAAACTTTAAACTGAAACACCCACCTTTGTTTATTTAACATCCACCTTTATTTATTTATTATGAATAGGATGGAAAAAAAATACTTTAAACTGAAACACCCACCTTTGTTTATTTAACATCCACCTTTATTTATTTATTATGAATAGGATGGAAAAAAAATACTTTAAACTGAAACACCCACCTTTGTTTATTTAACATCCACCTTTATTTATTTATTATGAATAGGATGGAAAAAAATACTTTAAACTGAAACACCCACCTTTGTTTATTTAACATCCACCTTTATTTATTTATTATGAATAGGATGGAAAAAAAATACTTTAAACTGAAACACCCACCTTTGTTTATTTAACATCCACCTTTATTTATTTATTATGAATAGGATGGAAAAAAAATACTTTAAACTGAAACACCCACCTTCGTTTATTTAACAACCACCTTTATTTATTTATTATGAATAGGATGGAAAAAAAATACTTTAAACTGAAACACCCACCTTTGTTTATTTAACATCCACCTTTATTTATTTATTATGAATAGGATGGAAAAAAAATACTTTAAACTGAAACACCCACCTTTGTTTATTTAACATCCACCTTTATTTATTTATTATGAATAGGATGGAAAAAAAATACTTTAAACTGAAACACCCACCTTCGTTTATTTAACATCCACCTTTATTTATTTATTATGAATAGGATGGAAAAAAAATACTTTAAGCTAAAACACCTACCTTTATTTATTTAACATCCACCTTTATTTATTTATTATGAATAGGATGGAAAAAAAAACTTTAAACTGAAACACCCACCTTTGTTTATTTAACATCCACCTTTATTTATTTATTATGAATAGGATGGAAAAAAAATACTTTAAACTGAAACACCCACCTTTGTTTATTTAACATCCACCTTTATTTATTTATTATGAATAGGATGGAAAAAAAATACTTTAAACTGAAACACCCACCTTTGTTTATTTAACACCCACCTTTATTTATTTATTATGAATAGGATGAAGAAAAAAATACTTTAAACTGAAACACCCACCTTCGTTTATTTAACATCCACCTTTATTAATTTATTATGAATAGGATGGGAAAAAATACTTTAAACTGAAACACCCACCTTTGTTTATTTAACATCCACCTTTATTTATTTATTATGAATAGGGTGGGAAAAAAAACTTTATACTGAAACACTCACCTTTGTTTATTTAACACCCACCTTTATTTATTTATTATGAATAGGATGGAAAAAAATACTTTAAACTAAAACAGACACTTTTATCTAGTTAGTATTATGAATAGAATAGAAACACTACTTTAACCTGAAACAGCCACCTTTATTTATTTATTATGAATAGAATGTAAAACAATACTGTAAGCTGAAACAGCCATCCGTATTTATTTATTTGGAATATTTTAAAAATACTACTTTTTTGTAATTATTTTGTTTATTTGTACGTGTTTTTAATCATTGAAGTTTTCTGAAAAATGTGCTTTTGACTAATTATTAACAGAAGGTAAGGTTGCCAGGAGTAACATTTTCATTGTTTTGTTTTATCCCTGTGATAGAGCGAACTCTTAAATAAATAAATCAGTTGGTGAATGGCAATGTTGTCAAATAATGTGGTCGGGAACCTACAAACCTCCCATTAGATTTCAATACACGCTCCCTTAAAATCGGAAATATAACTCCAGAATAATATCCTGGAAATTATATTTCACCGTACGAATTAAGTTTTCTGACTTATAGATATTTGTTATTAAGGTACTAGACCACGTGATCTATTTTGTTTTATTTTTAATATTTTAGACATTTTTGAATAAATTCAAGATAATTTCAGTTAAAAAAATAAGTTTCTTTCAAATTGAATAGGCTACATAACCTGAAAAACGTATTTTTCGAAAAATATTAGAGACCTTATAAATAAAACTGTCAAAAGGTCGGTGAGACACAAATTTTAGTTAAGTTGGATCTTTTTGAAAATAGTTTAGAACTATATACCTAAAAATTTTTGTCTTTAATATTCAAAATGCATTTATTGCATATAGTTAACATTCATGTTAAATATTAAATGTTTAAAAAAAATAATCATTAAAAAAGTGTGTATTTAAATTATAAGCTAAGATATAAATTCCTAAACTTGTAGATAGATATATAAAATCATTACGACATACCTATTAATAGATTGAATGTTACTGATAGAAACCCCCCTCCCTTAGTAATATAATAATATATATATATATATATATATATATATATATATATATATATATATATATATATATATATATATATATAGGGTACATGAAGTTGCACGAGTATAAAACACGCTCGTTTAATCAACGGCGCTCCTGCCTCAGGGTTGTTCTAAAATTGAAATTTGCAGGCGTGCATTACAAATATGACATCCTGAGCATTGATTTGAGGATGAAAGGGAGCTCCATGTTGAAAATTATTGGCTTGTAAAATAAATAAATCCTTGGCACAGCAGCCCATTGTGAGCCTGAGCAAGCTACGGGTGATGTGTGGTCAGCACAACGAGTTCCCGTCGCCGTAGTTCTAGCTTATGTGATTAGGGGATTCGCTCCCCACTTTCCCTCACGATGTTGGGTCAATTGTTTAATTTAGTACGTCACATCAATATAATAATAA
This sequence comes from Aphrophora alni, assembly GCA_963513935.1. Taxonomy (NCBI): domain Eukaryota; kingdom Metazoa; phylum Arthropoda; class Insecta; order Hemiptera; family Aphrophoridae; genus Aphrophora; species Aphrophora alni. The sequence goes on along the minus strand of OY740765.1, from coordinate 26,061,160 downwards.
ATATTTGTACAACTATCTATAATTTTATACATTTAAAAGCCTCTATTTTTAAAAGCGAATTGGTAATAATTGAAACGTGTGAATAATTGAATAAATCAGGATTATTTTGTTTAAACTCATGAAAACTGTCGTGCGTGAAATATATACTGTAGTCCCAAAAGGATTGCTTGTATATTGCTTGTGTAAAACTGTTCAAAATGTGATCGTATAGAAATAATTTTCCAATCGAACTAAAAGCAGACGATTTGCTACTTAGGAATGGGTTTTGTAGATTGTGGATGTTAACAAAACAAATGAATAGACCTCTTTAAGGAGCAGCTGCCCATGTTTCAATATCTCGCAGAACAATATCATTCTGTTCTACCCCCTCCCTCCTCACTGCTCTCCCAACATATACGGTACTTCTCTTTATGGTTGGTGAAAAAAAAACAAAACAAAACAAAAAACTCGGTTTTGTGAATCACCTGTATCTGAAATATTCCTAGTCCACAGTCCGCAGTCTTCAGTACTGTGGAGTGTGGAGTCAGGGTCTTGAGTTCCATTTCGTCTCCCATACAAACTGTGAGTAAAAATATTATTACTTTTTATATACGTAAGGTAAATACATTGTCCCCCCTCCCCTTATAATAAATTTTGGTAATCTTAACATGATATAGACTGTACTTTTGTTATAACTTCTTTTGCTCCTCTTGGGGGAGCTGTGAGGAACCAACTCAAATTTCATAAATTGCGGAGGGTGTGTATAGTGCTTGATTAGTGGGAAAAAATGACGAAAGAAAAACAAACACTAAAACTATTCTATTTAGCGATTCCAAAATGGCAACCAGTCATAGGTAACTCTGGAAATGAGTGTTTCATGTAAAACGCCGAACAGTTTTTAAGAAACAAATTTCGTAATTTTATATTCATTTTAGGATAGTTATTTGGAAATCACGATCATAATTTGGATACGAAACATTTTTTTAATGAATAATTTTAATTGTAATATAATTGTATTACGGTAAGAAGAGTAGTTACTTGCAAAGTTACTTATTGAATTTAATTTATTCAGCGGTGGCTCCACATCACTGAAAATGGCGACCTTGTCATTGAAACGCGTCTGAATAAATTGATGAAAGACGAATAACCTAGGGAAATTATTCTACGATATTTAGTTATTCAAGCATTGAGTGCAATTATTAATTAACAAATTCATATTTTGATGTAAAACTTTCATTGATTTTTCAAGGAATGTTTAAATTTGCATGTACACTTATAGGGTCAGGCATACTGGTCATACAGGTCAAATATCTCGGTAAATAAATGTCGTACAATAAATTAAGTATTACTTACTTGCAAATGTTGTAGATAACCTCACCTCCAAGAAGATAATTAGAGCGTGAATAAGGTGTTGGTGATTTAATCAAACAAAAACATATTGGATGCTGATGTACATATTTTTCCTTGTCGTTTCTCGTCTTATGTTTATGTACAGAATATGGAATCATTGTAGAGGAGGGAGGATAATTTAAACATCTTAAAATGGTAAAGGAAAGGGTTCACATCATTTTAAACGTCTCGATGAGTAGATAAAATCTTAACTGTGTTGAATCAATCCAAAATTCAGTCACAGCTCCACCTAGGAGCGGATAAAATTATTTTATCAAAAGTAGAATCTACACCCGAACTATTTGTCTCGATGACAAGAAAACTGAATTTAAAAATTTTAAATGGCTGCCGGTCGTAGATTAAAATAGAGTTCTGCAATGTTTCCTTCAGAGTATTTTACCATATATAATTTGAAGTTCCACCAAAATTAGATAATCGAACTGTGGTAAACAAAATGCATAGGTTGTCTATTCTGTCATAAGCATCCAGTACCCACAGGAATTGCAATTTTGTGTGATGAAATGAAACCTATTGTCTATGAAAGCGTGGCGTGACTCAATGCTAAAGATATATCTGGATTGCCAAGGGGGAGTGTGATACATCATTTTAAAGGTATTTATGAGCAGAAGAAAATTGCGGAAATAAAATTTTATTTTGTTCAGCCAATCCAAAATGGTGGCTGGTAAATTTTTAAAACGGAGCTCTGAAAATGTGTTTTGTACAATGTTGTATTTGAAGATCATTGATAAATTAGTGTTAAAAGCGTTTGATAAATATGTACAAAACATATTTTAGAAAACTGCAATTTTCATTTGTTTAAATAACCCCTGTTGTCTATAAAATCAGCAAAGGTATGGTTGAGACTCTAATTATCTTTCTGCAACTGTTTTTATCTACAACTTTATTTTTAACTTTCTTTTTCTTGCTTTAAGTGTTTCTTTAGAAATTCTTCCTACCCAAATTATGATTATTACCACTAAGTTACCTCTATATATCGTAATTATTTCAAAAGAAGTAGGGTATTAATAAGAATAATTTGTTTGTTAAAAACTGATCGCTGTTTTATATGGAAAATGCATTAAAGAGCTCTGCTTTAAAATTTGACTGGCCATCATTTTGTAATCGCAAAATGACGTTTTATTTTTACTTTTTTTCTCGACTGATCAATGATATAGATACTGATCCCTCCCTCTAACCATTTAAGACATTTGACTTTACGTATCACTGCTCCTTCACCGTAGGAAAGAGTAAACAAAATTTGTATACTACAGAGATCTGCCCAATTTAAGATCCTGAAAGAATGGATTTTTTCTTCCAAATATCAATAGAAATAGTGTTAAACTATAATGTTAAAAATATAAAATTTACAAAAATACTATTCGTTTTAATACAAATACATTGTGAGACGTAAAATTAACATTTAACAACATTTCATGGATTTATATTACTCTACATATGAGCCTCTGTTTTGTAAAATTACTGAAGTGTCCTTAATACAGGCCTGGAAACATCCTTTATATCCCTAAGCTATTCCCGACGTTCGAAGGTTCATAATTCAGGAACGTACGTTTGTTGTGTGAAATGGTGACATAATATGTTATTTGTTTGGTTAATATTTGGGTTTTCTCTGGCCGTGTAAGAAAATTTGTGCGAGTTATTGTTAAGCAATTTAATTTTAATTGGTATATTGGAATTGTCTTTTATGCTATAATACCAACAAAGGTTTATTTGCATCTTTGACTTTTTTATATAGTTTCTTTTCATATTTTCGTTCCGTAGTGCAGGAATCCGGAAAATATTCTTTGTAACAATTAAAGTTGCAAAATAGTTTTTTTTAACACTTCAGGATCTAATAGACGGATTTTAATGAAACCGGTGCCAAAATATTCCTTACTAGCTTTAGAATACGCTTATACAATTCGCGTATGATATTATTGTTTATAAAGTAATAGCCGAATCTTTACAAATAACTGATAAAATCGTTGCTATTCCGGATAATTGTTTCTGGACAATAAAAAAACGACGTAATAAACACATAAACTCTGAAGCTTTATATAAGTATGCAGTTTTGATACAAAAATACAGGCTTTAATTTTAGCTTTTCCATGTACTTTCAGTTGATAAAACAAAATATAAAATTTAACAATTTTTAGTCTTCATTTGAATTAAAACAAATTATATTTATTAATACAAAAAAAAATTGAATATGATTTTTATAAAAATAATAACAAGTTATAAATATATATTGTGTTTGACTTTTGAAGTGTATACTTAAAATAAAACTTAAACACACAATCTCACAAACAGTACGTTTATTTATTCAACCGTGTTTCAACGACAAGAACGAGCTGCAATTGTTTTTCGGGGTTTACTCTAGTATAAATACGGGGTTTGGCGCAGCAATAGGTTAGTTGGCTCCACATCACTGAAGATGGCGACCTTGTCATTGAAACGCTTTTGAATAAATTTTTATTTGATCAAATAACAACAAATTGATGAAAGAGGAATAACCTAAGGAAATTATTCTACGATATTTAGTTCTTCAAACATTGAGTGCAGTTATTAATTAACAAATTCATATTTTGATGTAAAACTTTCATTGGAATGTTTAAATTTGCATGTACACTTATATATCGTCGTACAAGTTAGAGTCAGGCATACTGGTCATAGAGGTCAAATATCTCGGTAAATAAATGTCGTTCAATAAATTTATTCTCCTTTTGTTTTAAGATGGTTCGTCTTTTCATCGACCTTTTATTACTTTTAAAGAATAAAATTTCGAAATTTTTTCGACTCGGGTGTACATTTAATTAAACATTTGAAAATTACAGTAGTTTCTTCCTTTTACTATATGGGAGTAAATAAAAAAAAAACTAAATTTGTTCCCGGTTTATTTATGTTTTATTTTTAAAAAATGATTTACAAAGTAGTAATTCAAGAATGAATCCCTCGATCTCCCTCCCGTTTGAATTCCCTACGTCACCAGGGCTTGAATGTAAGAAAAGACTAGACTATACCTACCTGCTATTGCAGACAGAATATAAAGGCGTAATCATTACGAAGGTAGTTGAACTTCATATTAGTGGAGTTATACATTTTAATTCGCGCTCTTCGGATTTTACGTGTAATAAAATTATATTTGTTTAACGCTTCCCATGTAGGCTATACAGAAAGAATATAATTATAATTTCAGTGATAATATCCGTCTTTGATATTGCAGTAGTTAAGGTAAAGAGATGCCTGAAAAAAGAGAATCAGTTGACGTATTTTAATATTCAAATTTTCATTAATCACAATGAAATCAAAATAAAATTTTGTTTTGAAATTTCCTACTATAATGGGAAGAAAAAACTGATCAATCATCTTTGTTTTGATTCTTCGTTACATTATAATTGTTGGTGATTTAGACTTGGTATGTTAAATAACGTAGCAAATTATACGTAAAAATTGTGCTGTCAGCAATGTTCGGTCTTCTTTATTTGTAATGTTCTCCCATGGTTAGAAGTGTTCCCCCTTATCGACATTTTCACATATTCACTTGGAGCCTTGTGCTAATGGAAAATTGTGTTGAATTAAGGTCGAGTTTTTGAAGTGAATACTTCTTTACGCCCTGTAGGCAATTTTTGGGTACTGTTAAATCGATGTGGTTAAAGAAAAAATCGTCACGAAAATGACGTCACGATATCTAGCAGCTGAGGCTTAAATAAAGTAAACATCAGAGATATCCAATAAAACAGCTGATTATTTTTCTATGTAAAATTTAATTCAGCTGGAGTTATGTAGAGGACATTTTGGTTTGCTGTTATGCATTAAATTAATTTTTTTTTTTAATCTTGGTAATTTACTAGAATACACAAGAGCTTTTATTTATCATATTATATTTATTATCCGTTGAAAGATATTATATGAGACATCGGTAAAAAAAATATTAAACGGATCTTGGTAGTTTATTAGAACACACAAGAGGTTTTTTAAATCATATTTTAGGCCTATACGTTAAAGGATATTTTACGAGATTTCGGTAAAAAATTTTTAGAACAAATGTTGGTAATTTACTAGAACACACGAGAGCTTTTCTTTATCATCTCACTCGGTTAGTGAACTTAATAACTAGTTTAAAAGTTGACTGCTAAAGTGTTTCAAGACAAATAAAACTAAATTTTTTTATTAAATCAGCTGATTTAAAAACAGCTGATTATTTTTCTATGTAAAATTTAATTCAGCTGGAGTTATGTAGAGGACATTTTGGTTTGCTGTTATGCATTAAATTAAATTTTTTTAAATCTTGGTAATTTACTAGAATACACAAGAGCTTTTCTTTATCATATTATATTTATTATCCATTGAAGGATATTTTACGAGACATCGGTAAAAAAAATATTAAACGGATCTTGTTAGTTTACTAGAACACACAAGAGGTTTTTTAAATCATATTTTAGGTCTATACGTTAAAGGATATTTTACGAGATATCGGTAAAAAATTTTTAGAACAAATGTTGGTAATTTACTAGAACACACGAGAGCGTTTCTTTATCATCTCACTCGGTTAGTGAACTTAATAACTAGTTTAAAAGTTGACTGCTAAAGTGTTTCAAGACAAATAAAACTATTTTTTTTTATTAAATCAGCTGATTTAAAAACAGCTGATTATTTTTCTATGTAATATTTTTTTTATGTATGTGTTTTTAAAATTTAATTTTTCCCTATTTAAATATTACTGTTTACAAATAAAAATAAAACTACAAAATTACGAATATAATTATGATATTAAATTTTTTAAATAATAAATAATTAAATTTATATTTCAAAATATATATTACTTAACCTCGAGATAATCAATAAGCTAATATGGTAAAAACAGGGTTTAAATAAGTATTCACTTCTAACGCGCGTAGTCTCTACGCACACATTTTTTTTACAACGGTCAGTGTCCATATTTTCATTTTTTGCTAATTATTCTTGAAACGAAATTATTTTACTTGCATTTTTACACACTGGTTTGAGTCATCAATCTTCACATTTCACCAAAACTTTAATGAAATCGGTATTGCCGATTTTTTTTTTTTAATTTGGTCTTCTACATAATCTTATTAGATAATTTTGTGGTTTTCTACGTATGAGAAAATTAATAAAACGTCTTCTGACGTGACCAAAATTTGCTTTCTCGTTTGGGCTGAATAGGCAGTCGTCATTTCAAAAAACCATTTTTTGGGCCCTCAAAACGTTTATATCCGAGAAATACCCGACATGGATTTTGACCCGTCACGTGATGTAATATGTAAGAAAATTAAATTGTTAAACGAGTCCTTGAGAACTCTCAATTTGTTTTTACAAGGTGAAAAGACCCAGTCAGGAGTAACCATAATAATAATTTAAAATATCAAATATTTTTTTAATGAAATTACATTTTTGAACAAGCAGATTAATTACACAAAAGTTACTTTAAACACAATTCGGGTGATTTAAAGGACGAGGATTTCTCATGCGATGTAATAAATTGGAGTGTATTAGAATAAAATAAACTTTAAATAAATTGCAGCGACAAAACTTTCATTATTTATGGGAATATTTCTTAAACAGTTTATAAGAATAACTGCATTTCAAAATATTACAAGCACGCAGGACACGCTCGTGTTTTGCTTTGCAATTAGTTTAAAAAACTTATTTTTGTGTAAAATTATTTATGACCCCCCCCCCCCCCACTGCATAGATAATAAATAGATAATACTTTTTATTTCGTTTTATTAAAAGCTTTGTCAGTATTACAAAAGAAGAACAATATTATTAAAAAATGGTTTAATAATTTAATCAGCTGTTATATGCAATATTCACTACAATTAAAAATTTACTGTATTTATAACTTATTTATAATTTACTGTATTTAATGCAAGTCATCATATAACTTTTTTTAGTTGAACTATTTTTAAAAGAAGAATTTTGTATGTTGCCCAACGAGGTTTATTACACTGTTTACAGCCATAATTTTTTGTCAGATCACTGTTATTGTCTTTTACATGTTTAACCCTTGTAAGAATATTTTTTAAGAGTTTTTAAATACTTCTTGGAACTTTAGAAAGTAAATTTTACGTTTTAGGATTTACTTGAATTAAGTTATGAACAATTTTTAGAATGTTATTAATTTTTTGTAGTCCAGGATAATACTTGGTTATTAATTTAGTATTGTTGTAATGTCCGGACTATTATTATTATTTCGTAATATTCAGTATCTTCAGTTATCCGTTTTTAAATACGGGTTTTGGAAATTCTCTTCCAATAGGTTTGTTAAGAAATCGAAATAACTTGAACATTAATTTTTAGCACGAAAAGAACGATTTTCTATATATATATATAATGTGCATAGTATGGCAAATTTTGTAATGCATAATTGAAATTTGTTATTTCTTTAATATGAATTTTATTTTCAATATATTCGCATTCAAAAAATATTAACGTTATAGTATGCGACAAATTTTGAAAACATTGAAATTTTTTAAATTGATTAAAAATATATATACAAACTTACGTTTATATAATTATTAAGTTTATATATCTGAACTAAAGTCAAAAAAAATGTTACTGACGTTAAAAATAAATCTTTTTAGAATTTCCCCATGAATAAATTTGCATGGAATCTTCAATTCTAGTACTCATTGCTGTGATTTTTAATATGATGTAATTTTGATTATGAAATCGGAAATTGTTCATGATTAAAACAAAAGAAGTAGAGGGTTTTTTGTTTCTAGGCCTTCTCTTTAGGGGAAATGTTGTAGATACAACTTTATCGTCCCCGCATAGGCTGCTAAGAACGGGTTAGCATCTCCAGTCAAACACAACACATGAACTATCCAACATTTAGTCATATTGAATGCTTGAGAGACGCTTTTCATAAATAAAATGAATGACACAATTGTAAATAGTAAACCAGGCGCAATTTATAGCAGCTTGTTGGTTTAGGAAATTGTATGAGATTTTTAAAATAAAAATATTGTATTATATTTTGTTTATATCATTTTCTCTGTCGTGTTTATGTTCTTGTGTTGTGAGTATATTTATGTTTGTTTCTGTATTTATTTTACTGAATTTTATATTTCAATTAATTGTGAATTTGATTTTGTGTTCATTGCTTCTGTTTATTTAATAATTTTTTGTTTATTTCTTTATCTTTTTTTTTGTATTGTCATTATTATTTTTTGTTCATTTTCTATTTTAAAATGAACATGTATGTTGTGTATTTTTGTGTGTATTATTTGTATGTTAGTTTTAGTGAGTTTATTTATTTATTTAGTGTGTTTTTAGTTTATTTTTGTCTGTTATTTTAATTTGGTTTTAAATGTTTTTTGTTGTTTTTTTTCTTTCGTGTATGTTTTGAGTGAGTGTGTGTGTGTGTGTGTGTGTGTGTGTGCGTGTGCGTGCGAGCGTGCGTGCGTGCGCGTGTGTGTGTTTTATATATTCCTGACTACAGTGTTTCTTTTTGTTTTGTTGTCATTTTTACTATTTATTAAATATTGTTATTTTATTATTTGTATTAATTTTTATGGTGTTTCTTTTTTATATTTATACGTGTATGTACATTTATATATGTATGTATTTTCTACGTTAGTTTTTAATAGGTTTATGCAATCAGTTTATGATTTTTTTTGTTTAATTAATTTATTTTATTATTTTAAAACTTTTTATATTCATCATGCTAATAGTATTGTTATTTGTTTTGTTTGTTTTTGTGTATATATACTTGTATGGGTGTGCGTATTTTTTGTAGGTATATTTCTTTCTATGTTAGTATAAGACTTGTGTGTGTGTGTTCGGGCGCGCGCGCGCGCTTTTTTTCATGGGAGAAAAGTGTGTTGGTACCGGGTCTGTTTTTGTTTTAAAGTTTCCGATTATGTTATATTTATTTTTGTATATATGATTGTTGCATTGCATATGTTATTTTATATTAATCTTTGGCATTGTATTGTAGGATATATTGTGATGGCATTGGACTGTGGGGCGTGATCAAGCTGCTTCCTCTAGTTATAAGAGTGAGGCTTTGACTCAACCTGTCACAGTAGACTGTCAGTAGGGTTTGTGTACATGTAGCACCTGGGGATGACGATTTAGTTCATTGAAACGTTGTCTTGTGTTGCACAAAAGTGATTTTTGTGGAAAATTTTGTTTTAATTCATTTGGTTATGAAAAAAAATGTAGATCTCTCCGGATTGTCACGTCCGTACACAAAATATAGTGAGCCTCTGAAGTGAAGATTCTCATCCTAGTTCCTAGTTTTGTACAACGGCTCCATTCTTTTAGTAACACATATAATAATAATTAGCAACGAGATTTACCGATACGCTTACCACATCTACGATAGCATATGTTTTGTCACTCTACAATCAATTGTCGCACAAGTCACGAAGTGGTCTTATACGTTAACATTGTTTCTCATTTTAATATTTAGAGAAATCCTGTTTTCTTTGTAAATATAATTACATTATTTTTGAAGTGTAGGTCTAGTGTTCATACGTCCTATATGCATGGACGAATCGCCACTGATTACTAACGAAAACTTAAATAATTGTCGAAACGTGCAACTTCTATTTCAAAATATGAAAACAGTGTACAGTTTCTGCGTCAAAGAATGCCGAGATTTAAAAAAATCATTACTTCACAAGAGTTTAATAAATTGGAATGATTTTAGCTTTTATCATCTCTCAAGTGCCTTTTACCCAACATCACAAGCTTCACAGTCGAATAGAGTGTGCTCAGCATTGTCAAATTGCCCTACCACAAAACCTATGTTCACGCTGAGAAATGTAAGAATCCAAGTAAAAATTCGTCTCCACGTACCTTCTCTCGATCCATTCTGACAGAATGGGGATCAACCGGGATCTTACAGTTTCTGCCATTTTTGAAGAAGTTTCGATCTCGCTTCTCTTTTTATATCTACCCTTTGCGGATTTACGCAGAGCGATTGACGTAAATACCCATCTATCCTTTCCAAAGTCAATAAGTTTATTTGTGGGACGCCAGCTAATGCCAGCACTGTATATTCAGGCACAGTGTGGTAGTTGAGGTAATCTTCAGGCTACGCAGCGTTTATCTGGTGACAGTTTACTTCTCCATCGTTTGCAACATTCTTGAACACCACATTTGATAGCAATCTTCTCTTACATTTTTAGGACCTCTTAAATTGTGCATCAGTCTAGCTAGATTGTTTCATATATGAATTAATTGTCTTTGCTGCAACTTTATTAATATCTGTTTAAAAGTTTAGCTTATTATCTAGCTCCATTCCCAGATATGTGATTTCTTGTTCTATTTGATCTCTATACCATTAATTTAGATTTTGTATTGTTCAAAAGATCTCTTTATGAACATCACCGCTTCTGTCTTTTCTACTGCCATCTGCAGGAACCCTTCATCGAGCCAGTGCTTCACACGATACAAACATTCTTTGACTCTTATTTCCTATTCACATTTTCTCCAGAGCAGAAACCTTGTAATTGTTTAGAATTTTGCGCAAACCATCATACATCAGATTCCACAAGAACGGACTGATTCGTCCACCTTGGGATGCGCCGCAAGTCATTTCTTCCTGTATCGTTACGCTTTAGTTGCGTCATATTTACAATATATTTATTGTTTATAACAGGAAAGTGTATATGCAACATTACAGCACGGATCCGCGCACTACATTTCATAGGAATTTGTGTATAGTAGTATATTTCATCACTAGGACCAAAAAATGAGCGAGGATCGAAAAGCTTATTTTGCTCCAAGTGATGAACTATATTTTTCGTTATACTGCAAATAATATAAGAAAATAAATTCACAAAAACTAAAATGTTATAACCTATTTACCTTCAAATCGATGGTAACAGCTGTTTTATCGGTTATTTACAATCGAGAGTATCGGTTGTTTTTATAGATTCTTTACAATCGTTAATTAATTCGTATAGCTGATGACCTCGACCTCAGCTGATGTATTTAGGTCCTATGACTAAAAACAACAACTTTAGCATCTCAATGCATGTATTTAAAATAGCTGTTTTTGAAGCAGTATGACGAAAAATTATAAACACCCCATGTCCACAAACAGTAGCAAACGTACACAAGCCTAAAACAATACTACGGCATAGGCCTACATGGTAAAATAAATGTTTTATTTTTGTTAACTACGCACATATGTTTACAATTTAAAATATTTTCATTTCTATTTTACCATATTTTAAAACGTATAAAGTTTATATATAAAATACTATATATATGAAAAATACTATTTAAATTTTTTTGTTGTAGAAGAAAACCAATATTTCAAAAAAAATCTTTGTTTATTTACACACAAATATATATTATACGTTAACATTACGTTACACACACACATATATATATATATATATATATGTATGTAATAATTGTTAAAACAAGTTTTTTCTTCTACAACAAAAAATTTTAAATAGTATTTTTCAAAAACAATCAAAACTATTTTATAAACAATCAATTGTGTTCTTAAATTGTCGTACAAAGGCTATCAAGTTAAAAGGAGAGTACAGTATGTAGAAAATAGATGAAATTTTGGTAAGAAAAAAGAAATTCTATGATTTAAAACTAACTGACTCATATATGTTAGTTTCTGAATAAAGGAAAATTCCACGTTTACTATTTCTTTAAAATGGGGCAAATGAATATTCTGGGGTGAAAAATGACACCAGTACACGGTTCGAAATTTAATATTAGCGGTTTGTTATAGGCGAAAAAATCAATATGGCGGAGATAGTGCACATTAAAAAAACAAACATTACTATTATTTTTGTTTGTGTTTAAAGAGCTGTATTACTATTGTTTGTGTTTGTGTATCATTATTTACAAACTGTTAGATTTAGTTGGTAGTATGCTCGAATTTCAACGCAATTCCAATTTTAACAGAAACAGTAGGCCTATATAGCAATCAACAATAAATAAACGACTAAACATTCTGTACTACCGATAGAATAAAATGTAAAAAGGAATCGATGATGAAAGCCAGGCTGCAATGAAAAGGTACTTACATTGTGTATTAGCATTGATTCACTAACCCCTGGGGTGTGTTGAGGGTGGGGGAGGGGTTGAATTGCCCATAACAATTATTGAAATTGACAAGAGTAATCTCTACTCGGGGGACATAAAAATTGAATGTACTCGCATTTAAATGATGGCCTCTACTCATCAGCCTAAGTGATACAAGCCTATTCATAATGTCCATTTATCTCTTTCAAATTCGCTGAAAATCTATAACCCTTTAGCATGGTATCGGTTCACTTGTCAGTAGTCCAATCAAAACACTAGTATGGAGACTGTCCAATAGGTAAAACACAGTGTCAGGGTTTCCCGCATGTAACGTTCTCTCTGAAAGCACGTGTAATTAGCACAAATCAAAATTAATTATTGGTGATGGGTGCAATTTTTGATTATAAATGGACGTAAAAACATATGTCTGAACATTCCAAGGGTAAAAATCCTATATTAAAAATAAAAATAAATAAATAATAAACATTCTTACGTTAAAAATGAAAAATAGCATTTTGACGCGCTATTCATTTTTTCACCGTACACATTGAATATGAAAAATACCATTCACATATAAATAGGTTATGTAAAATCATTAAGGCTCTGCTCCACCTTCGCCATATTGGATTCATCTCCCGTAAGAATAATGCTAGACTTGAGCAGTTGTACTGATTTCAATTTTCATCTCAGAATTAAATTTAATTGTTTGTTGTAGTTTAGCGGTAGAACCCTCAATCATAATTAAGAAAATTAACTGTATAATGATTAATATTATGTTTTTAGTTTTTGTTCCTGTAATTGTGAATTCAAACACAAATTTAAGATTAAAATATTGAATTTAGCCTAAACAAAAAACGCGAAAATGGCTAAATTTAAAGGTTTTATAAAGGTAATCCATTTTTATAAAAATTATTCTAGCTAGGCTTCAATTTTAAATTTCGTTATGCACTTTCAGATAGTACACGAAAAAAAATTTTTTGACAATTTTTACTGGGTTTTTAGTTTAAAACAACCTATTTTTCTAATTATATTTTTTGAGATGAAGGATTTTAGGAATGTGATTTTTCGAAAGCAATACAAAAATATGAATACAGAAACCGTCTTTAAACTTTCCCGTTCGTTAATTAGCTTCTAAATTACGATTTAACTACGGTATATTAAAAAAAAAAATTCTACGTAATATTATATGAAACATTATATGAACATTCTTTGAAAAATTAGTACAGGTTTTAGATCAAAATATTAATTAGTTTCATCAAAATTCGTCCTTTTTCGTTAAAATTTGTTCGGGATATTAAACAAAATATAAAAATCCCTATTTTGTAACTCTAATAAACAATATTTTTGATCTGAAATCTAGGGCGTGAATTGTGTACTCGACACAAGTAATAATTCTTGAATAGCAACGATTTTCACCAATTATTTATAAATCTACATCAATTTATTTATAATTGTCGATATTGACATATTTTATTTTCTATAAATTATCGGATCGGCACACACATCGGTTCAGTTGTATTCTAGAGCTCATAGCGAACATTTTGTCACCAGTTTCATTAAAATCAGTTCATTAGATCCCGATATATTAAATAAAAACTATTTAGCTACTTTAATTGTTTAAAAAGAAATATGTTTCGGACATTTCCTGCACTGTGAAGTATAGCTGTATACTTGTCTCAACCCCCAAATAATAATAAAAAGATATTGGTCGTTCCAGGCCAAGGACATTAAAATTGTAATTTTAATCTACTATTACGGTAAACATGTCCTCTTTGGGAAAAACTTGTGAGTTCCAGGTAGACACGTCAGTCAACATGTTCATCTTTAATATAGTTTCTTCCTTAACTTGTTTATTCATTCCACGAAACTTTTAATATCCATTCGATTCGTGAAAACAACACAAAAGTGAATCCAACCCACACAGCGCAATATGACGTTACAAAGCAAGTTTTCTATTATTATTGGAGGGAAAGGGCTATTACGATACACGATAACGCCATTCAGTCCCCCTTCTTTAATTTCGCTTCGTATGGCAGCCACCAGCCAGGACCTAATTTGACGTTTCGATCAAGAAACTGAGGGAGGAGATGATTAAAGGACTCGGTGAGGGCTAAGGGCGGTGGACCCCCTACTTGAAATCAGAGACAACTGATTCCTGTTCAAAAAATGGCGGATTCGAGTAAAGCCTCTGCAATTAATTTACCTCTACCCTCTTGCATGGAAACATGGGCGCCCGTAAATACTTTACAAAACAAATATACTTTCAGTTAATTACCCACTAATTAGTGAAATAGATTATTGTTATTGCGTACATTATGTAAACGAGGATATATAATAATAATGAATTGTAATTTAATAATTTACATTATTTTTTCATAATTATAGTTATTGGAATAATTTATTCGAAAATTCGTCATAGGTCTAATCTGTGTATATAAAATGTATAGCAAATATTTGAATAAATTATATCAATAATATGAATAATCCATCATTATCCAATGACTTTAATTCCAGAACACGCACATTATAAACTAATATGTATATTGAGACAACTTTAATAATTTATCCAATAACTTTAATTCCAGAACACACACACATCATACACTAATAGACTATGTACATTGGGATAATTTTAATAATTTATCCAATAACTTTAATTCCAGAACACACACATCATACACTAATATGTACATTGAGATAACTTTAATAATTTATCCAATAACTTTAATTCCAGAACACACACATCATACACTAATATGTACATTGAGATAACTTTAATAATTTATCCAATAACTTTAATTCCAGAACACACACATCATAAATTAATTTGTACATTGAGATAACTTTAATAATTTATCCAATAACTTTAATTCCAGAACACACACATCATACACTAATATGTACATTGAGATAACTTTAATAATTTATCCAATAACTTTAATTCCAGAACACACACATCATAAACTAATTTGTACATTGAGATAACTTTAATAATTTATCCAATAACTTTAATTCCAGAACACACACATCATAAACTAATTTGTACAATGAGATAACTTTAATAATTTATCCAATAACTTTAATTCCAGAACACACACATCATAAACTAATTTGTACATTGAGATAACATTAATAATTTATCCAATAACTTTAATTCCAGAACACACACATCATACACTAATATTTACATTGAGATAACTTTAATAATTTATCCAATAACTTTAATTCCAGAACACACACATCATAAACTAATATGTATATTGAGATAACTTTAATAATTTATCCAATAACTTTAATTCCAGAACACACACATCATACACTAATATTTACATTGAGATAACTTTTATAATGTATCCAATAACTTTAATTCCAGAACACACACATCATAAACTAATATGTATATTGAGATAACTTTAATAATTTATCCAATAACTTTAATTCCAGAACACACACATCATACACTAATATTTACATTGAGATAACTTTTATAATGTATCCAATAACTTTAATTCCAGAACACACACACATCATAAACTAATATGTATATTGCGATATCGCTTTTTAAACGATAAATATGACGATATCCTCATTTTTATTCTTAATAATCGTGTTAATGATCAAAACAACTCTCAGAAGTTTAAAAGTGGGATTTCCCCCCGAAATATAACATCAATTTATCCAATAATAATAAGTATCGCTAACTTCTTGGTGATGTTTTAGAAATTATTATTATTATAATTATATATTGATTACTCAGTTATCCATTGACGTATTATAATAAATATGACGATATATAGTGTTTACCGATATAGAGCAAAATAGTTTTTTCTCTTGTAAATTTAAATAGCGTAATATAAAGTGAATGATTTTCGAAATATTCGGTGTTTAAATAATGAAAAAACCAATGCAAATAGAAAACATTCAGTTCTAAATATAGACAACGAGATATAAACGCAACTAAAGAACTACTAAGTATGGATATATACACGGGAATAGTAGGGAAAACACTTCTTTACGCTAGTCATCATGATTTTTTAATTAACTACGATTTATACATTGGAGTTTTATATTCTAATTAATTTGAACGCATGTATCTGAAATTAAAATAGTTAGAAGTTAAAGTGTTTGCAATGGGTTTTATGGACACTGTATGAAGCGTCGCATGTTTTCATTAAAGAATTTCAGTTTTAGGTAAGTTAAAATTTTTTTTAATAGTTAAAATGTTTGGTAAAGAATTCAAATTTAAATTGCAACTCCTAAAAACAATTCAAAAATTTATCTTCACCTAATGAACCTTTTTGATGATAGTATTTTCATTGATTTATTATCTATTTTTCTTTTAATCATAATTCTATTTTGTAAGAAATCAATAATATCTCTTTGGAATTTTTACTCGTATTTAACTTATTTGTTTGCATTACACATGTTTCATATTGTAGCGTTATTTACAGTAATGTTAAAGTTTAGTACACAATGATAATGTTTACCATACAATGGTAAAGTTTAGCACAGAATGTTAAAGTTTAGCACACTATGTTAAAGTTTAGAATACCATTAGTAAAGTTTAGTAAAGTAAAGTTTAAAACTTTACCATTGGTAAAGTTTACCACACAATGGTAAAGTTTAGCAGACATTGGTAAAGTTTACCACATAATGTTAGCACAGAGTGTTAAAGTTTAGCACAACTATGTTAAAGTTTAGTAAAGTAAAGTTTAGAACTTTACCATTGGTAAAGTTTACCACACAATGGTAAAGTTTAGCACACATTGGTAAAGTTTACCACATAATGTTAAGGTTTAGCACATAATGGTAATGTTTTAAGCACACATTGTTAAACTTTAGGACACATTGTTAAAGTTTAGCACACAATGGTAAAGTTTAGCATACATTGTTAAAGTTTAGCACACAATGGTAAAGTTTAGCATACATTGTTAAATATTAGCACACAGTGTTGAAAGTTTAGCACACAATGGTAAAGTTTAGCACAGAATGTTAAAGTTTAGCACGGAATGGTAAAGTTTAGCACACGATGGTAAAGTTTAGCACACAATGGTAAAGTTTAGCACTCACTGTTAAAGTTTAGCACACAATGGTAAAATTTAGCACTTATTGTTAAAGTTTAGCACACAATGTTTAAGTTTAACACACAGTGGTAAAGTTTAGCACATAATGGTAATGTTTTTTAGCACACATTTTAAACTTTAGGACACATTGTTAAAGTTTAGCACACAATGGTAAAGTTTAGCATACGTTGTTAATCTTTAGGACACAGTGTTAAATTTTAGCATACCGTGGTAAAGTTTAGCACACATTGTTAAAGTTTAGCACACAATGGTAAAGCTTAGCACACATCGTTAAATATTAGCACACAGTGTTGAAAGTTTAGCACACAATGGTAAAGTTTAGCACGGAATGTTAAAGTTTAGCACGGAATGGTAAAGTTTAGCACACAATGGTAAAGTTTAGCACACATTGTTAAATATTAGCACACAGTGTTAAAAGTTTAGCACACAATGGTAAAGTTTAGCACGGAATGGTAAAGTTTAGCACACAATGGTAAAGTTTAGCACACAGTGGTAAAGTTTAGCATACAGTCGTAAAATTTATAAAGTGTGTAAAAACATCGCACTTACTTTCTCACACACCCATTTCCAAATCCTACCACAAAATAACATTCCCCCAAAACGTTTGTAGTAATTACTTGTAGGCGAGAATGAATGAAAACTTATATTTCCTTTCTTGGAGTATATTTCCTACATTACAAACCGTATAGAAAATGTCGTTTTATTAACTTTTTAATTTGATAGATATTTACGTGTTTAAATAAGTTCCAAGTTTGCTTCGTTTGACCTATAATCTTGTTCTATGCATAAATCCAGTTTATAATACTGCGCAGCGATCAACATTCTTTTTTCAATTTTGACCATTATTCCTGACCCTTAATTTATTATTACATGCGATTTTTCACACGGTTTTGTGTGAAAATATTTCATAAAATTTGGCGGTTTCCAATTACACAAAAAAGAGAGTATTACTAATTTTAAGAAATTATGCCTTGAACAGTTCCATGGACGAGTTTTTTAACCATTAATTAACTATTTTTAACACATTTTTCGATAACTCCCAAAACCGAAATTTCTGGGGAGAAGTCGACAAATACGTTGTATTTAGGACCTTAGTTGCTACATTTTAGTAAAGTTTGATCAAAATCGTATGTATGCATTATAAGTAACATATATATATATATAATTTTGCGATATGAATATATTATTAATAATACAGAAGTGGCACTATTTTATTATGTACTTTTCTTTGTTAATGTTTTTTTCTGTCAGGATGTACAGTCTAGTGCTTGCTTCTAAACAAGTTTACCTCTGGATTAACCTAATTCAGTATTATATGATTTTATAGTGTTTTATCTTGTATTGTTAGTATGTGACTTTTTTGTATTTATTACACAATCCCTTACTACTGTATTATAATTTTTTAATTTTATTTTTATAAAAAATATATTATTTCAATACTATAAGATTGAAACCGCGTTTGAGCTCTAGACTTTGTGTAAATTTTTACCTGACTAATTTGCAACGAAAAAATTAGAAAAAAGTATTATTTTCAATTTGGAGCCTCAAGGCGTCATATATTTGGAAGTATGACAATTTGTACATTTTATGAAAAATCTAGCAAAACTGATTTTTCTTTGTATTTACAATTTTGTAATATCCTTTCTGGTTTCAAAATGGCGGCCAAAAAACATTTTTCTGGGGTTTAAAATATCTTAGAAGTACAAAAGAGTACAGAAAAGTTAGCTTAAAAAGTGCTAAAACACAAACTAACCAGCTGTAAACTTGTGTAACTTGTCCAAACTTTTGTAGGTAAATAGATTATAACATTTTAGTTTTTGTGAAATTGTTTTGCTTGCAGTATAACTAAAGATATAGTTCATCACTAGGACCAAAAGAAGCTTTTTGATCCTCGATTATTTTCCTGCCTCGGTTCCGTCTCAACGTTAAACTTAAGCTTGTATTGAAAAGCTTCACTTTATGTCCTAGTGATGTAATACACTACTTTCACTTAGTATATTCTTTTGCAGTCTGTGCTCCTTTCATTTCTCTATTTTTAACCACAAATTTTGAAAATCAATTATTGATTGTTTTAAAAGATTACCAGCGGGAGTCGCTAACGAACAAAGAAAATATCTAGAGTTAAAAAAATAAAATAAAAAAATAAATTTGATTTTTGTATTCATATCACTAAAATTGAAATCGAGCGACATGTCAATTGTTAAAACTTGCAGTTTAAAAGGCTCAATTCTTTTCTACTGAATTTGAAATAATTGACGAGAAAGGTATCTTTGTGTTGTTTACTCGAACAATTCTAACAAAGCTCTTTGAAATCGATGGTTCTGTTCCAGAATGTAATCTATACTTTATGACTCACTTTGAAATGTAACAAATTGTTTTTAGATTTGGAATGGACGTCTATGTTATTTAAAGCAAATTAGTTATTCTTCAGAGTTTCAAAGATTTCCTCATTTTCAACTACAACTCTCCATGACTTTTATTCTAACCAATATTTTAGGTTTAAATTATGAAAGATGTATTTTCAACTAGTTCCAATCGTAGTAGCGCAGAATTAGGAGTTTAGAGCCCGCCAGCCCCCCCCCCCCTCGAATTTCTCACTATACATAGTTTAAAGAAAGTTATGTCATGAGTCAAAAAATATATGTCCTTTTGTAGATGTCGTTTTTAGGTCTTCTGAGTCCAAAAAAGTGGTTTTAGACTCTATGCAAAAACGCGTTGACCGATTTTAATTAAATTTCTTATGTGGAAATATTTTGGACATATATCAGGACTTTTTTTTCTCATTATGTTGAAACTCAAATTTGTTGGAGTAGCTACCATAAAGGGGAAAAACACAAAATTGACGATTTTCTCAATGTCGACTCAAACGATTTTGATCAAATTTTGCTCACGTGTAGCATTCTCGTTCGTGAGTTATCGGTAAAATAAATAAATAAAACGACCATAGGGCTGTTAAAAATATATCGGTTTCGTTTTAATTTTAGTGAAATGTTAAATATTTACCTAAATTTTCGAGCAAAATTCTAAAGTTAAAAGAAAAAAAATAACAGTTCAGGAATAACTGGCAAAAAAACAAAAAAGAACCTTCGCCGCCGTCGCCGTTATTTAAAAGCTTAGTTTAATCAAATACGGTGAGGATGCTGTAAATGGCGCAAGCGAGGCAAATTTAGGCTCTTAACAAAAGGGGGGGGGGGTCTATGATTCAACTTTTATCTGATAAAGAACCAAACTGACACTTTTGCTGATGAATTGTTTTGTTGTTGTTATTATTTGGTTTTGAGAATTGGTGAATTATAAAGTTTGTTCAATGTTTTTTGCGCCGATTATTTATAATAAATTTAATTTATCATTTCCTTTTCTCTAGTATTAGCCTATAATAAAATGATTAAAATTAATGTAATACACATATTTATACGCATTTACATTGATTAATTTATCATTTTAACTATAAATTGCTGTTCATTATAATTATGCGATTGTATGAATTATTCTTTTTTTAATAAATGTAATCTTTGTTCATAAAAATAGAAAACTGTCATAGAAAATCTTAAAATATAGGTTATAATACAAATTTGTTTCTACTGTCTACACATATCTAAAACGTTTTGGTACTGTATCCTACTATAGGCTACTACCGTATAGCTTTAAAATGGAATTTTAGAAAATGTCCTCGACTTTCCACGGGATTAATGAAGAAAACTCATGATTTCATATTTTTTACAAAAAAAAAAGCATTGTAACTCCAAATCTGTGCTACTGCGGACCCGAACTGATTCAAATTCTTACCAAAATAATACGCTAAGATATTGGATAGAAATCAAAGTTATGGTTGTTTTGATATTTGGAAAGTGGACACTTTGAAATCACATACCTACTTTACCCAATCACATACAAACAATACCTAATTTTGGTAGGCCCCTAGGTTTTCTCACATTTTTAGCAGGTTTCAAAATTTACAACTTTTAGAAGTTTTAAAAGTCAATATCTCAAAATTTTCAAATTGCAATGTGGGTCATCTTACATATCAAATTGAAGCCCTTACAATTATCAACAATTTTCATATTTGAATTTTTTTCATTTCTCTATTGGCTAAACATTTACAGAAAAATATTGTTTTTCTTAGAATTGCTGAGTTTTTGTCTACGTTATAAGTAGGCTTAAAAAATAACTGCTCACCGGTTAATTCCATGGAACAGCTTGCAGGTGTTCAAATTGTCGTCCATTTTGTTCCATACACAAATCAACACGGGTTGGAAAGGAATCAACTGCTCGCAGTACTTCCTCTGTGTTTATCGACCCCACTGCATTTCTTATTCTATCTTGCATTTCTTCTCTTGCAGTAGGCCGATTTCTATACACAATTTCTTTGAGTCTTCCCCATAAATAGAAGTCCATACATGTTAGATCAGGAGACCTCGGAGGAAAGTTTGTTGGGCCTCCTCTTCCTATCCATCGCCCAGGAAATTGCTGGTCCAAAGTTTGACGAACTGCAATTGCATAGTGTGCAGGCGCACCATCATGTAAGAACCACATAGTATTTCTAATTTCTTGTGGAACTTGTTGTAGCAAATTAGGTAAGATTCCTAACAAAAAATGATTGTACGAATTTCCATTCAAATTACCTTCGAAGAAATGAGGCCCAATTATTCTATTAGCTATGATTCCACACCAAGTGTTTAGTACCCAGTATCTTTGGTTGTCAACCTCCCTCATTCAATGGGGGTTTTCGAATGCCCAATACCGCATATTGTGACGGTTAACTTCTCCATTACTTCGAAAAGTAGCTTCATCGCACCACAACACTTTCCGGGGGAAAAGGGGATCTTCTTGGAGCTGTTCTCTGGCCCAAATACAAAAATTTTGTCTGTTCAGGAAGTCGTTTTCATCTAACTCTTGGTGGACTGACATTCGGTATGGGTGTAATTTATTTTCTTTCAAAATTCTTCATACAGACATTGGGCTAATTCCGGATTCCACAGACAATCTTCTGACAGAATAATGAGGATTTACCTGCACTGCAGCCAAAACATCAGAAGTCCTCTCATCTCTCACTGGTTTAGCAATTTCTTGGTTTTTTGTGGCCAGGGTTAGGCTGCACATGTCCCGTCTCGCGC
The DNA here is from genome assembly GCA_963513935.1 of Aphrophora alni. Taxonomy (NCBI): domain Eukaryota; kingdom Metazoa; phylum Arthropoda; class Insecta; order Hemiptera; family Aphrophoridae; genus Aphrophora; species Aphrophora alni. Next base: position 26,038,569 of record OY740765.1, on the reverse strand, counting down.
ACACGGTCTGCCAGTCTTCTAAATGCCTGCCTAGACATTGGATGTTGCCTCTCTGGATACCTATTAGCATAAAGCGCAGCCGCAGCCGTAAAGTTTTGGTAACAATACCCCAAAATCATAAGCATATCAAAAGCTTCATTATTTGTGTACGCCATGTTGACACTGCACGAAGATACCAAACTCCACTAACACAGAACGATTGTCAAAACCAACTGCCTAAGCAACAGCAAAACCTTCACTGAACCTTTAATAGACTTTGACTGGGTGCAGTAAAGGTAGATTAAACAATGACTCAAGTTTGAACAATACACCAGGAATACTCATGAATGAGCATCTAATTCAATGATCCTTATCTTTTCGTTATCAGTCAAATTATTCATTCCTTTAAAAGCGATATTCCTTCCATCGCTACTGTGGTATTATTATTAATTTTTTTTTTCATATTTCTTTGTTACAAATATTATTACAGTATTATTTTATGTTAGCTTAAATTTGGTTATGATTTAATGTTGACAACTAAAACCCGGATTTTTAAAAGAGAAAAACAATATTTTTCTGTAAATTTTAAGCCAATAGAGAAATGAAAAAAATTAAAATTTGAAAAATGTTGATAATTGTAAGGGCTTCAATTTGATATGTAAGATGACCCACATTGCAATTTGAAAATTTTGAGATATTGACTTTTAAAACTTCTAAAAGTTGTAAATTTTGAAACCTGCTAAAAATGTGAGAAAACCTACCAAAATTAGGTATTGTTTGAAAGGTCACATCTTTGTCAATGTACTTTAAAAATTGTAGCTGTTAAAACAAATGTTTATGACAGATGTAAAAAGATATGTAAACTTAAGTTTTTATGATGTTTCGGGCCACCCTGTATTGACGGTGCATGACAAATGAAAACAATTTTTTTTAATGATCAGTGTACCGAGACCTTTAAAATAAGGTACAACACGACCTACCGGTACCTTTACATTTGAAAATTTCCCAAACCCCCCCCCCCCCCAATACCCTTTTGGGGCATTTTAGAGGGTTGAAAACATTTTTCCTGAATTCCTTGGGGTCGAAATAGGGGGTTATCAGTTTAAGCATTCTCTAAGCATTCTCGTTTCAATGCTATACAAGCCGGCCACCCGCTCTGATACACCCTGTATATATCAAATTTATACATATATAAAACACAACCTCTCTTCCAATACTTCAGTTTGTTTATAAATGAAGAACCGTCGATCCGATTTTTATGCTGTTTCATTAAAATGTATTCAGTCGTTCTCAAGTTATAACAATATTTGTAATCTCTATAACTCGAAAACCTCTCTAAAACGAAATTTCTATAACTAGAATAATTTGTTTCTCCCTAGGAATTTGTTAGCAACACCAACACTCGTATTGTCTCAGGTGCTTAATTTGTTTTACTAACTTTTTTTTCTTTGTTAACTGGAATTTTTATTTAGTTTTATACAGCCGTGTGTTTATAATTTGAGATAGTTTTTTAAAATTGTTATTAAGTTATATCTGTAAGATATCTGTTATTGTTAGGCCTATGTATAACTATAAAAGTGTACCGGATTTTTTAGTAAAATAAATATTATCTGATGAGTTTAAGTTAAACGTTCAATTAAATATCTTATAAAATGAGAAATCAAAATAATGAACATATAAACTTATAGCTGATAATAGTCTCAGGTGAAATGATTTTCTTATTTCTGTGACGTAATAACCATTTCACTCCGCCAGTTTTGTTATATCTACCGCTATATATCGTATCTAAATACGTTACGTTTAGTATTAATCGATTTTTAAGATCCTGATTTTACTACTTATATTATATGCGAGCAATATGTTATTCCAAGACTTTTTTTAAATCATCAACAAAATGCTAAAGTTGCTTCTTATACATTTTGGAATATCTTTTAAAAATGTGTACATAACTTATTGTAACTTGTTTATTTATTCTACTTGAACAAGAACTTCTGTCGTATATCTCACTGAATATGTGAGATAATGTGACATAATGTTTCTGAAAAAAAAAAAGTTGTTTGCTCTATTCTGAACAAAATTGTATACAGTAATAGTATACAGATGGAGATATATTAATTATCATAGAACAAATTATTATTTAACAAATTATAATATTTGTAATAAATATTAAATTAAATTTAAATTTATTAAAAGTTTAACTGCTCCCGATGGTCTCTTGAATTCTGTTATTTCTTCTTTTTTTCTCTTTTTACTTGAGATATGCAGCCTCAAAACGGATAGACCCATGGAGGCTGCTTTATTCCATTCCGTATATTTTTTGTTTATCTTAGTTTTTGTTTAGGATTTAGAAGTAATATTGTTTTGGTTTTTCTTTCCTGTTGTGTATTTTAATTTAAAGTAATGTATTATTATGTCATATGTCAATTTATTTGTTTTGTTTTAGTTTGTTGTTAAGGAAAGCTTTATTTTTTATCCTAATATCTTTTTCTCAATCGAAATCATTTTTTGTTTATCTAAATGTAATAAAAGGAATGGAAAATAAATTTAAAAAAAAATTAAATATATATATATATATTATATATGTTTAGCAAAGTTTCTCCAAAACAATTTTGTTGCAATTTTTATTTTACGCAGAAAACAATTTTAATTAATTAAAAATTTTGTAATGTTTTTCTCCGATCTATTCCGAAAAAATGGTACATAACAACATATATTTATCATTATACAATTAAGTCATATAATTTTAAACTATTTATGCTAAAGACCGTAGGTACTTGGTGGTATTCCATTTTAAATAAATTAAAACAACACTTTTTTTTAGTATAACCACCACAATATTTTAATTGATTCTTGTAAAAGTCCTTGACAATGCTTTAACTAGCGAAACCATGGTCGGCAAGTTTCAATTAAAATATTGTTGGTTTATACTAAAAAAATTGTTGTTTTAATTTATTTCATTTCGATTAGAAAGGTGCAATTTAAAAAATATTCGTCTTTAATTATTTAACCTTTTCTTTTTTTATTCCACATACAATGTCGCATGTTTTATATGTCTCACTTTTTTTGATGAAGTTATTAAAAGACTTAATGTTAATACACCTAACGTTTCTGAAAAAAAAAAAAAAAAGTTGTTTGCTCGATTCTGAACAAAATTGTAGGCTATACAGTAAAGCCTAATAGTATACAGATGGAGTCATTATGAACGTGTCATTTTTCAGAAATGTTTATAAATAAATAAATATTGAGCTTGACTTGTGAGATAATATTAGATAGAAAAAAACTCGAACACAAGATTTCACAGAAATTACGTTTACTTAATCAAACGCGTTTCAACGACAAAGTCGCCATCCTCATTGATACATGAGCTACAGTAACAAAACTATGAGTTTTTTCTATCTTTCAGTAATGTGTTCACGACACTGAAATAAATAAAACATTTTCTATAACCTTATATTCGAAAACTCTTCATTTTTCCTCTGTTTGTGTTTTTTTCTTTCTAAACCCATCTATAATTTCTGATACGGATGAAATAATAATGACTCCAGATTTATTATTTGCATTTTTTTTTAATGTAATCACGAGTATACCAAAAACTAAGACAATGTTTTGCACGTTTTCAAAATGGCGCCCGTTTAAAATTTGTAATATTTAATTTCTCGAAAACTGTTTAACAAATACTCCAGATGAAAATTTGTGTTATCGTGTTAACATGATGATATCATTATTGTTATTACAGGTCAAAGGATAACGAGGTTTAAAATAAAATCTTTTTTGGTGCAGTAATTTAATAAATACCCAGAAATGCATGATACCACTTAATCCTTATTGGGCTAGATTAAATACCTTAGGAATAGGAACATTCTGGATTAGGGCGAGGCTTCTTGGAATTTAGAATAGTTCAAGGTTTTGCTCTTTAAAACAAATAATGGCTTAAAACCGCCTACTATAAAGTATTGCAATTTTCCCGTTTTTTTAATCTTTTTAAATCATAAACAATAGTAATTTTATTCAAAACCCAACTTATAAGACATCATTTTTTTTTCAGGAAAGTGCATAGAATTTATCTGTGTAATGAAAAAAAAAGTGAGATGTTACGGTTTTGGAGTATGTAACTTATGTCAGGAAAAGGGGATTTCTAGTCACATAAACGCTTAAGTGAAGCGTGTTATCAGATAGAGATTAATTCAATTACCGAGGAACTCCGAGGATTTTTTTCTCCGAATATTCCACTCTAACCTAACTTTTTTAAATTTATTTTAGTTCAGTGAAATATTGCAAGCCCATTATATCTCACTCTCTGTATTTTATAATCATTCTGAAAGTAATTTTGGTGATTTTTTAAAAAATAATGTCTTTCAAAAAGAGTTATCACTAAAGAGTTAATGATAAGGGTTAAGAACGGATCGACGCAGGTTACTTGAGGTGATAATTATCGTGTAGGTCTCTACGCTTAAATAATTTCCATCCGCGGAATTTTCAAGTTGAAACATCTTCAAATCCAAGTATACTGTTACTGAAAAACTAATTAAAACTAGGCATGCACTTTGCGATATTAAAAGAAATGGTAATAATGAAAAGAGCATGTTGTAGAATAGAAGATGCAGGTTGCTCATTAGACTCGCCCCGCCTCTCTCGTCTGTCAATGGGTACACTCTGATTTTTAATATTGGGACATAATCCCATCCCATCCCACTTCCACCTTACAAGTACTTCATAATGAGATGTCATTTTGTTCTCGAGTTCCATTTAGATTTTATATGCTGACATTTGTTAGGACGGCAGTCGATGTTATACAACCCTAAGATGGCGTACTCGCAGGGGAGTTTAAATGCGTCATTGGCTACGGTTTTTAATAGGAGAATCAACATTCCCTAACCACTTTTTAAGTAGCCCTCGACGTTCACTTACGAATAATTCTTCGGATCCGATCGAATCCTGCAGTTAAAACCTTTATCGCTAATTCGCATGTAATTCGAGAAAATAAAAAGTCATTTTTATTAATAGAAAAAAAAATGGTTGAAGTGGATTATTCGGGATAAAAATAATTAATTCAGGCAGCCCTTGTAATCAGATATGCATGATGCAGCCGTCCTCTTCAAGTACTAAATATACCCCTTTCCATACTCCCTCTCTCTCAGCTCACAAGAGGTTAGATAACAATTTAAAATTAGTTTTTTTTTTAAATGTATATGATGTTCTAATTAATACATTTGAAATATTAAAGAGGATATATTAATTCATTAAACACATAGATAGGTATATCCATTGCATACTTGGAGCGGCCGAACGCTGTGGTAATTCCATCTAATGTCATGCGACAATATGAATATAGACTATTATTAAAATTGATGACAATAACGTTAATACTTTGCCTGCAAGACCTGCCCACCGTTTACGTCAACCCGACTTTACGAGTTCAGATTATGTATAAGTATTTTGTATGTTACGTTTTACAAGTGTTCAAAACACAAAAACATTATTTTCATAATTTTCAAAATGGGGACATTTTCCATTTTTCTGCAATAATGTATATTAATAAGTAAAATAAAATTATTTTTAAAACATTCTTTAATACATAGCGGTTGAAAACTATTAATGCAATAATATATATTAACTATTAAAATGTATAGCTGTGTTCAAACATTCTTGAATACGTAATTTTTGGCAGTTGAAAGCAATTAATGCAATAATATATATTAACGATTAAAATGTACAACTGTTTTTAAACATTCTTGACTACGTAATTTTTCTCAGTTGAAAGCAATTAATGCAATAATATATATTAACTATTAAAATGTATAACTGTTTATAAACATTCTTGACTACGTAATTTTTAGGAATTGAAAGCAATTAATGCAATAATATATATTAACTATTAAAATTTATACCTAACTGTTTATAAACATTCTTGACTACGTAATTTTTCTCAGTTGAAAGCAATTAATGCAATAATATATATTAACTATTAAAATGTATAACTGTTTATAAACATTCTTGACTACGTAATTTTTAGGAATTGAAAGCAATTAATGCAATAATATATATTAACTATTAAAATGTATAGCTGTGTTCAAACATTCTTGAATACGTAATTTTTGGCAGTTGAAAGCAATTAATGCAATAATATATATTAACTATTAAAATGTATAACTGTTTATAAACATTCTTGACTACGTAATTTTTAGGAATTGAAAGCAATTAATGCAATAATATATATTAACGATTAAAATGTATAGCTGTTTTTTAACATTCTTAACTACGTAATTTTTAGGAATTGAAAGCAATTAATGCAATAATATATATTAACGATTAAAATGTATAGCTGTTTTTTAACATTCTTAACTACGTAATTTTTAGCAGTTGAAAGCAATTAATGCAATAATATATATTAACGATTAAAATGTATAGCTGTTTTTAAACATTCTTGACTACGTAATTTTTGGCAGTTGAAAGCAATTAATGCAATAATATATGTTAACGATTAAAATGTATAGCTGTTTTTTAACATTCTTAACTACGTAATTTTTAGCAGTTGAAAGCAATTAATGCAATAATATATATTAACTATTAAAATGTATAGCTGTTTTTTAACATTCTTAACTACGTAATTTTTAGCAGTTGAAAGCAATTAATGCAATAATATATATTAACTATTAAAATGTATAACTGTTTTTTAAAATTCTTAACTACGTAATTTTAAGCAGTTGAAAGCAATTAATGCAATAATATATATTAACGATTAAAATGTATAGCTGTTTTTAAACATTCTTGACTACGTAATTTTTGGCAGTTGAAAGCAATTAATGCAATAATATATATTAACGATTAAATTTTATAGCTGTTTTTTAACATTCTTAACTACGATATTTTTAGCAGTTGAAAGCAATTAATGTAATAATATATATTAACGATTAAAATGTATAGCTGTTTTTTAACATTCTTAACTACGTAATTTTTAGCAGTTGAAAGCAATTAATGCAATAATATATATTAACGATTAAAATGTATAGCTGTTTTTTAACATTCTTAACTACGTAATTTTTAGCAGTTGAAAGCAATTAATGCAATAATATATATTAACGATTAAAATGTAGCCTATAGCTGTTTTTTAACATTCTTGACTACGTAATTTTTAGCAGTTGAAAGCAATTAATGCAATAATATATATTAACGATTAAAATGTATAGCTGTTTTTTAACATTCTTAACTACGTAATTTTTAGCAGTTGAAAGCAATTAATGCAATAATATATATTAACGATTAAAATGTATAGCTGTTTTTAAACATTCTTGACTACGTAATTTTTGGCAGTTGAAAGCAATTAATGCAATAATATATATTAACGATTAAATTTTATAGCTGTTTTTTAACAATCTTAACAACGTAATTTTTAGCAGTTGAAAGCAATTAATGCAATAATATATATTAACGATTAAAATGTATAGCTGTTTTTTAACATTCTTGACTACGTAATTTTTAGCAGTTGAAAGCAATTAATGCAATAATATATATTAACGATTAAAATGTATAGCTGTTTTTTAACATTCTTAACTACGTAATTTTTAGCAGTTGAAAGCAATTAATGCAATAATATATATTAACGATTAAATTTTATAGCTGTTTTTAAACATTCTGAACACCTGTGGACCTAGAAACATGAAATTTTCGAAGTATATTCTTTCTATAACATATAGACACACTAAGAAAGAATGTTCCGAAATTCGATCCATAAACAAGTTAAACACGGTAAAAAATGATTTCACAGATTCCTGAATATCTCTTAGTCCCTATCAATTACCGACTTGCTTTTTGTTTACACAGGTTACATAATAATACCTATAAATATAATCCCCATTTATAAATACAGTAGGTCCCAAAGACCTGTGGACCTAGAAACATGAAATTCATCGAGTATATTTATTATTTAAAGTTCTGTAACGGCCTAGGTTGTTACCTCTGCCAACCTAGGGAGAAGAGGATGTGTTTTTGTATGTAGAGTACTCTTATTTAAATATTGTGCACGCTGTGTGTGGTATGGTACGCTTTAATGTTCAAATATGCCCAGCCTGATGATGCCAATGTTTTGATGAAACAGGTGTAGTCCTATTCAATAAAAAAATAACGTGTTCTTGACGCCAATAATGTAGGCTACTTATACATATATAAAGTCCTAGCTATTTTAAGGCTAATTATGAAGAAATATGTATATTTAAAAGTCCTGACTGACCCATCAATGTCCAGCCTAAACCCCTGGATCTAGAAACATGGAATTCGCGGAGTATATTCCACCCTTAACGTTTAGACACACTAAGGAAGTGTTTTCTGAAATTTATCCATAAGAGGTTATAAGGGATACATTTTTTTTTTTTTTCACAAATTCCTCATTATCTCTTAGGCCCGATAAGATGTCTTGGTTTAGTTTTCATGTGTTACCCATAAACGATAATTCATAACATAAGTATTATCTATCAATATATAATCAAATATCCTGACTGACCGCTCTAAACCCCTGGAACTAGAAATATGAAATTCATGAATTATATTCCAACCCAAAGTAAAGACCCAAAGAAGGTATTTTTTAATATCTACGTAACATTTTGCCCATATGCTAGGTATGGAATGCTCAGTTTAGACAGCTGAAAGGATTTTGCAACTAATGTTGTGTGATGTGTTCATTGGACCGTGCATTACAGCTGTGTTCATTTCATACATCTTCTACTTATGAGCTTTGATTAAGAAGGTCTAAGTTTCTATAGTTATACAATATAAAACTTTGTTGTACCTGCTTGCCTACAAAGGTCCTAGGCACTGAGATTATTATTATACAACTTCCGCGACTCACTCACTCACTGACTTATCTATAGGGATTGTAAGCTACTTGGAGATGAGCGAGAAACTTGAAATTTAACAAACATTTCAACCTGTAACCGACGGGGAAATCCAAGAAGATAAAATTAAAAAATTTTAATCTGTGAAAACAAATTTAACTGACGCAACTTTAAAGTTGATGTAGACGATTTCACCAGCAGTCACGGATTTGGCGAGATCTACAAGTTTGTTTCATGACTTTTTCGTATCACCATCGATTATACTTTAGATAGAGCTAGTTTACGGTGAATTTTGTACATTGTCCACAAATTATTTAATCTTTTGACACACAGTTAATGTACAGTTTAATCTTTTAATTTAATGTACAGTTAGAATCATAAAATTTGGCACGCTTATGGCAGTTTGATGTGCCAGTATACTTGCTAAATTTGATGATTTTAGATGTCATCTAAATGTGTCAAACATTTCAATACTTTGCAGGAAGTATTAAGTTTTGATCTACAACTTTGATACAATGATTCTGTCGAAACTCACATGGAGTGTGGGGCAAAGCCCCAGGGGGTGTGGGACGAAGCCCCGGTCGGGTTGGGGTTTAAACGAGCGAAAGGAGTATAATATTACAGAAAAACCAAAAACATTTCTTATTAATTTAAATTTTTCTCTTTTTTTCAGAATAGTATGTATTTCCATACACAATAATAAAAAATAAAAATAATAAAATTTTGTGTTTTATATTTGTCACATATTGTGTACTAGAAGCAAAAACCTTTCGAGTCAATGCAGAAGGTGACTTGTTCAGTTTTATATTTGTCACATATTGTGTACTAGAAGCAAAAACCTTTCGAGTCAATGCAGAAGGTGGCTTGTTCAGTTTTATATTTATCACAAATTGTGTACTAGAAGCAAAAACCTTTCGAGTCAGTGCAGAAGGTGACTTGATCAGTTTTATATTTGTCACATATTGTGTACTAGAAGCAAAAACCTTTCGAGTCAGTGCAGAAGGTGGCTTGATCAGTTTTATATTTATCACAAATTGTGTACTAGAAGCAAAAACCTTTCGAGTCAATGCAGAATGTGACTTGATCAGTTTTATATTTGTCACATATTGTGTACTAGAAGCAAAAACCTTTCGAGTCAGTGCAGAAGGTGGCTTGATCAGTTTTATATTTATCACAAATTGTGTACTAGAAGCAAAAACCTTTCGAGTCAATGCAGAATGTGACTTGATCAGTTTTATATTTGTCACATGTTGTGTACTAGAAGCAAAAACCTTTCGAGTCAGTGCAGAAGGTGGCTTGTTCAGTTTTATATTTATCACAAATTGTGTACTAGAAGCAAAAACCTTTCGAGTCAATGCAGAAGGTGACTTGTTCAGTTTTATATTTGTCACATATTTTGTACTAGAAGCAAAAACCTTTCGAGTCAGTGCAGAATGTGACTTGATCAGTTTTATATTTATCACAAATTGTGTACTAGAAGCAAAAACCTTTCGAGTCAGTGCAGAATGTGACTTGATCAGTTTTATATTTGTCACATATTGTGTACTAGAAGCAAAAACCTTTCGAGTCAATGCAGAAGGTGGCTTGTTCAGTTTTATATTTATCACAAATTGTGTACTAGAAGCAAAAACCTTTCGAGTCAGTGCAGAATGTGACTTGTTCAGTTTTATATTTGTCACATATTGTGTACTAGAAGCAAAAACCTTTCGAGTCAGTGCAGAAGGTGACCGATTCCGTTTTACACTTGTCACATATCCTGTAGTATGCCATTTTAAGTATTATATTTGTTAAACTACAAACTTGACTGGATACTCTTTGTTAGAATTCTTACATTAGGAAATTTACGAGCGAATATTTCCCGTATTTCTTTAAAAAGATCCCGAACGAACTTAACCGTCGACTATTGTAATCGTTTCTTGAAAAAAATAAAGCATTAAGTGTTACCACAACTACAACACTAAACATTAACAATATGCAGATAAGAATAGACAGAAAAAACTGATAGCAGCTCTATAGTAACACCAATCTGGGGCCAGTTTAAAGTTGTTTAACCCAGTAGTTCTCATATTAAACAAACATGTAATTTCATCCTTTTACTTCAGGATAACAAGTGCTACCAAAAACGTTTAACAATCATTCTGACAAAATAGACCGTGTTTTATACGAAATGAATGGTCTTCTAATTTTTATTTACAATCTTTAATATATCTTGTGGTTTTAAAATTCAGAATAGTATGTATTTCCATACACAATGCTGAAAAAAAGAAATAGTTCCCGAACAAAATCCTTTTTCCTAAGTTAAAAACAGTGATTCTATGAAACGCGATGATTAACCTCCCAAACTCGTGCGGCATCGCAACTAAAAAAATATTACGATTCAGAAATAATTGGAAACAAATTAATCTCGACCTCTGCCATTAAAAACTTGACCTTAATCAATTATGATTTCCGTGAACCTGTTTATTCCAGGAGTAAAGACAATTTAGGTCTTATTTAAATGTGTACTCACTTTTTGACTGACAACTACTAAACTGTTCAGTGATAACGTTAGTGGAATTTTTTTTCCATTGTTTATTTACTGATTTAATGCAATTGAAGTGTAAACAATTAAATATTTAATTTTTTTAATTCAGTAAATGAATTGAACTGTTGATTGTGTTCGTTGTTGTCTTAACCCTCCCTAGGCATAGTGCATTGAATTTGTAGTAAACGTTGTTTTGATTTATAATTGCTTTTACTTTTTATTAGTTGATAGTGTTTATTATATCCCATTATTATTATTAATTTTTTTAAAATTATTATTATATATTTATTATTATTTATAGTAACTCATTTCTCGCGCTTAATTTCACTTGTTACCTAAATTTTGGGTCAAACTAGAAACATGCATCGTAAATTATTTATTTTTGGGAAACCGATATTGAGTAGATGGGGACAGTGGGAATATTATATTTAGTGGTAATATACTTCAAGTAAGGAATTATTATAGACAAAATTTCACCGAAATGGCATGAAAATACAGACATAGTCTGAAAATAATCAAAAAATAATTGAAAATGTTGCAAATTCCCACTGTCCCTAACTAATTTTTGAAATGTGATAAAAGTGTGATAAATATGCATTTCTCTTGCATTATTTCAACTGTAAGCGTGTTTTTATAACAATACAAAAAGAATCATGTAAAAAAAACTAAAATTATGGTGGGCATTTTCCGAAAAAGTACCTCATCTTATTATGGGTTTGGGTAATTGTTTTTCTTGTATATTTGACAGTAAAAATATCTAATATTGAATACTTTATAACTAGTGACGTAGAGTGATAGATTCTGAACTATCTAAGAAGGCAGTTTAGACCATTATTTGGATTCTTTTGGGTGGGATTTCTAATGCAGAATTTGATTATACTGGAGATGATTGTATACAATAATAGATGAGCCTTAAGTTCTTACTGACCTAGGCCTTGATTCGAGTGACAGGAAGTTTGAAGTTAGGTATCGATTTCACATAATATGTATAAACATATTTATTTTAATAATGATTCGAATTTGCCCCTAACCACAATCACTAGAAACTTTAAAATAAAACACAATTATCTGATTAATTGTTTTTTATTAATTATTTCCACTAAATGCCTACTAAATAAAATTATTTCCACTAAATAAAAAGGGCATTTAGTGGAAATAATTAATAAAGAACAATTAATCAGATAATTGTGTTTTATTTTAAAGTTTCTAGTGATTGTGGTTAGGGGCAAATTCGAATCATTATTGTGTATTTCACCACAGTGCTCAACAAGATTGTATATTTATTTTGTTGTAACTATAAACATATCAAACCCAACTTTGGTGTCCGTATAGAAAACATGTGAAATGATAAAAGTTTCATTTACTGGAGCACAATTTCCACAGTAAAATTGTGCTGGGTCCAGTATTGAGTATGGGAGCGGCAATCCCGAGGGACCCTCGCTGGATCTACACTGTGTAGATTTCATGTAGTCTTGGGTTAAACCCCTCTCTTTCATTTTCCTTTCATTTCTCTCTTCGCCAACTTTTTTTTACCGGTATTTAAAGTATTCGAAAAAAGAAAGTCTACTAGTGATGAAATATACTTTTTTTTTAAAAAAAAGACCGACTTCAAAAAAATTAATAAATAAAATATTAATAATATTTCTTTACAATAACAGTTGCGACTTCATAATAATTATATTCTTGAAATGTAAACTACTAGTTGTAACAGAAACAAAAATGAGTGTTTATATCTTGCTTTTTTGAAGTCGACGCCACTATCGATTGGGCATACGGTATAAGAGCTCTATGCTTGAACGATCATGGCGTCGACTTCAAAAAAAAGCAAGATATAAACACTCAATTTTGTTTCTGTTACAACTAGTAGTTTAAGTTTTAAGAATAAAATGATTATGAAGTCGCAACTGTTATTGTAAACAATTATTATTTATAATTTTTTTAGTTTGTTTTTTGAAGTCGGCTTTAAAATTCTTTTTTTTTTTTTTAGATTGTTACTTTACCTAGAGTAGTTGACTAAAACATTCGGTATCAAGGTTGTGGCCACCTGGAATATATCTTGATGTGTAGGAGTACTAAACAACAAACATTTGATCTTCGTGATATTTCCTCATTCGAAATATTTACCGCTGTTTCTTCTTCTAAAACACTACCTTCAGAAAATTTCTCCCCTATTTCACTTAGTATTAAACATTTATCCATAAAATGTAAAATAGAATTCACCTTCCGATATTTTCACAGATAACAAACTCTCCTCCCTGCATCTAGTGATAATAGCTAACATGGCCTCCTTGCTTTGAATATTAAAGTAATAAAACTCTTTGTTATCTCTCGAATATCAATTCTCAGGAGAAAAATTAGTTGATTGTAAATATTACAAAACTGGGATAGTTTTACTCTGTCTAACCATGAGTTTGTAACCTTTTCTCCTAGTCCTGCCAACATTACCTCCCACTGCCTATCCTCTACACATGGTTGTAAAATGTAGGCATATATCATACTCGTAATTAATCAACAATAATGTCGTTTAAAAATATAAAATTTTACTAATTTCAATTGTTTACATAATTAAATATTCTTCCTATGACAATTTTTTTATCATAATTTTTTTTTTTTTTTAGAAATGAAAATATGGGGAACGAACAACTATATTACTTGACTACATAATCAGGCAGCTCAAAAGATAAATGTTTATAGAAGTATTTTTATTTATTAGGCCAAACATTAAAACAAATAAACTAAAAAATATATAAATAATAATTGTTTACAATAACAGTTACGACTTCATAATAATTATATTTTTATAATGTATACTACTAGTTGTAATAGAAACAAAATTGAGTGTTTATATCTTACTGTTTTTGAAGTCGACGCCATGATCGTTCAAGCAATGAGCTCTTATACCGTATGCCCAGTCGATCTTGGCGTCGACTTCAAAAAAAGATATAAAACACTCATTTTTGTTTCTGTTACAACTAGTAGTTTACATTTTAAGAATATAATTATTATGAAGTCGCAACTATTATTGTAAAAAATATTATTATTTATAATTTTTGAGTTTATTTTTTGAAGTCAGTCTTTTTTAAAAAAAAAATTGCCGGCACTGGCAAAAATGTCGTACAAATACTGGCTAGTTAACATAAACACATAGACTAGGCTACTATACACATACACATATTGCATTTTATTCAAATGTAATTTTAACAATATTAAATAAAAATATTTCCAACTAGCATGTGTCAATCGGGCACCATTTTGGCATTTAAAATAATTAATTTGAACCGAATAAAGACTAAAACCAGATCAGATAATATACGTACATGGGAAAGAAAATTTCATGAAAATCGGATTTGTAGTTCTCGAGTTATAAGGTTACATACAAATATTGCGTGTTATCGATGTAGAGGAGTGATTATCGTTAACAAATAAATTATAGCCAAAATATTGATAAAACTGTCTCATATAGGCTAAAATAAATTCACATAATCATAACTTGCAACGACCATCGAAACATTGATTTATGAAATTTCAGCAACATTCTGATACCATCAAAGAAAGGCCGCTTGGCTGCTCTGTATCAAAGAATAAAATGGCGGACACATCATCACTTAACGTCCAATGTATGAACGATATACGTCCCCTAGGGACCAGGGACTACATCCCTCCTTCTTTTCTGGAATATAAAGGCACGAATAAATCCCCCCCCCCACACAAGTACGGTGCTTCCTTTTTACGTTGCTAACAGAACCAAATGATTAAACTCACATTTATATTGGAAATGTATCGCTTAAAGTTCTATCCTAATAATTAGTGTTATTTTATCACAGTGGATAATATTTATATCTCTCTAGATCTAATCTCTAATAACACCAAAAATTCTTGTAAATTTCATATTTAAACAGAAGGAATAGATTGTTTTAAAAGGTAGGTCCTGATTTAAAGGGTTCAATAACAGAGAGAGAGTTCCACGAACTAATGATCTACTATAAAGTATATTTACAACTCGAACAAGCGATTTACGAAGCGGTAGTCTACGTTAAACCCCCTCGCCTGCGTTTCTCTCCCGTGCCGAAATTTTCAACTTCCATACAGAGAAAATGTAAGAAAAGCCTGCTATCTAATTGCAAAGAGAATGTAGCCTAAAGGCTGGAAATAAATGATTTCAACATTACACAACTTAGTAGGCGTAGCGCGCTACGATTCGCCGAACTTACCGTCTTAGAGATAAAGAAGTTATTAATCTTCCCCTCAAGTCTAGAGTCTTGGATTAGACCACTCTTTCCTCTTTCCTGACGGTTTCTTGAAGCTACGAGGGCTAGGTTTATCTATTTAATGCTCTTTATTTGTTAAAGAAATGCTGACCGAGATGGTTTTTTTTTTTTTGATTTTCGGGTTCCAGTTTTAAAAATAATTCATGATGCGTTTTACAAGTTAAACAAATCAAATTAAATAATCCTATCCACCTTAACTGTACGTATAATTTGTCATTGTTTTGTGTTTAATGTTCAGAAAAGATTACTAATGGAAAATAAAACCGATCATCTTTGTTTCAATATTGATTTTGCGTTTGTGTTTCCGGTAGTCTTACATTGTTGGATTCGACTTGGTATTACAAATTTTTGAAATAATAGCAAAATATAAAAATCCTCCCCCCCCCTCGACTTTACAGGTACTATTTAATATTTTTTAACTACAATCGTCAAAAACTTGTATACAGCTGTTTGTGTATTATATAGCACCAACAGAGGAACACTATCTGATAATTAATTAAACACAAGAAGATCAAATGTTTGTTGTTTAGTACTCCTACACATCAAGATATATTCCAGGTGGCCACAACCTTGATAGCGAATGTTTTAGTCAACTACTCTAGGTAAAGTAACAATCTAAAATTTTTAAAAAAATTTAAAGCCGACTTCAAAAAACAAACTAAAAAAATTATAAATAATAATTGTTTACAATAACAGTTGCGACTTCATAATCATTATATTCTTAAAATGTAAACTACTAGTTGTAACAGAAACAAAAATGAGTGTTTATGTCTTGCTTTTTTTTTAAGTCGACGCCATGATCGTTCAAGCATAGAGCTCTTATACCGTATTCCCAATCGATCATGGCGTCGACTTCAAAAAAAGTAAGATATAAACACTCATTTTTGTTTCTGTTACAACTAGTAGTTTACATTTTAAAAATATAATTATTATGAAGTCGTAACTGTTATTGTAAACAATTACTATTTATAATTGTTTTAGTTTCTTTGTTTTTAATGTTTGGCCTAATAAATAAAAATACTTCTGGAAGTATTTCTCTTTTGAGCTGCCTGATTACGTAGTCAAGTAATAAAGTTGTTCGTTCCCCATATTTCCATTTCTAACAAAAAATATTATGAATAAAAAATTGTCATAGGAAGAATATTTAATTATGTAAACAATTGAAATTAGTAAAATTTTATATTTTTAAACGACATTATTGTTGATTAATTACGAGTATGATATATGCCTACATTTTACAACCATGTGTAGAGGATAGGCAGTGGGAGGTAATGTTGGCAGGACTAGGAGAAAAGGTTACAAACTCATGGTTAGACAGAGTAAAACTATCCCAGTTTCGTAATATTTACAGTCAACTAATTTTTCTCCTGAGAATTGATATTCGAGAGATAACAAAGAGTTTTATTACTTTAATATTCAAAGCAAGGAGGCCATGTTAGCTATTATCACTAGATGCAGGGAGGAGAGTTTGTTATCTGTGAAAATATCGGAAGGTGAATTCTATTTTACATTTTATGGATAAATATTTAATACCAAGTGAAATAGGGGAGAAATTTTCTGAAGGTAGTGTTTTAGAAGAAGAAACAGCAGTAAATATTTCGAATGAGGAAAATTGGTTTAATTTAATATTGTGTTGTAAAAGAATTAAAGTCAAATATAGACACTCTTTTGTTGTTGAATCTTATTATTAATTTTGAGACTTTCAATTATTTTTGGTAATTGTCAAATTCAATATTTTTTTGGCTGTTTTTATTTAGGTTGCCAACACTTTTATGAAATTTATATCTAATTTCACTTTATTTACAAAATTACATTTTACAGGATATTTAAACAAAAAAAACAGGATATTCCTATTACTTTTGTTATTTGAGTATTGTAATGTAGAATTAGGTATCTCAATGGATATTCTGATTTGAAGTTTTTAATAATATCTACAAACATAACAGTCAGTAAAGAGAAACTCAAATAATTACACTTATTTTAGTAGACGAAGTTTTACAGGTGTCTCTAATATTTACAAAATAAATTTCTATTATTTGCTCGACACAAAAAATACTGAACTAAAAAAATCCCGCACCAATATATATTTTCACACTTGACTACATACATTCACACATCACGTGCCTTTTACAATATTTCGTTCTACATTTATAAATATTTATAATACTTATTATTAATACGAAGGCTGTTTGATGAGTCAACTACTTTGAAATAAAAGATTTTAAAAAAATATAAAATTCAATATATTTTTCAATTAATTTCCTATTAACTCGATATACTTTGTCTAACGATTTTTCGAACTCCGCAAAATAAGAAAGGATAACTTGTCTTTTAAAATCGGTTGACTTATGGAACAGCCCTCGTACTAAAATATATATAAATCCCATATACGAACATAAAAACAAAACAAAAAAGGACAATACACACACTATAACGTGTTGCTCAACTAGTGAAGTTTCTGATGATGGGTCACGAAACACGTCAATAAAAGATTTACAAAAGAAGGCGAAAGTGTTCATTTATGCTATAGTAATTAAAAGTGGCTTGTATAACACAAACATTATAATGTTTATAGTATATAATAATATTTTATTTTATTTCTCATGTGCAAGATTATACACTATAACAAATACAAAATTCACAATAAAACATACCACAACAAATAAAAATATAATACAATACTCTAAATAGCTTATTTAAAAAAAATAAAATTTAAAAAAACTGACACAAACAAAATTGCACAAGAGAAATGTAGGAGGTCCTAAGGAAAAGCCTATATTGGACCCTCCATCATAATAGAAAATATTTAACAAGCAGAAATTTAAGATATCCTTATACTAAAAACAAATATTCTTAGAAGTAATTGTGATTAGTTATCACACAAATAAAACAACATCAAAAAAATTATCATACATAAACTAACTTCACAGTCTGAAGCAACAAAAAGCAAAACAACAGGCTAGTAAAAGATTATAACTTTGTAAGGCACAAGCGACACAATAAACTAAACTTCATCTACTACATTCACACACACATCACAATGTACATATGCTAAAACCAATTATCTAATTTATCTGTAAATAAAAATCTCTTCAACAGTTTTAAAAAACATTTTTAAAGATTTCATTTCCCTGATTTTATGAATCAGTATTATATAGTATTTATAATATATATATATATATATATATATATATATATATATATATATATATATAATATATAGTATTATATCTATAGGCCCCTACTAGTTAAAAAAAAAATCAAAAAAAAAACACACACACAATAATTTTCACTTATTCTTTAAAACGAGATAATAATTATAATTCTATATTTATATGATTAATAAGATCAAAAGCTCCTGTAGGTATTTTATAACAGTTCTCCTGTTAATGAAAGAACTAAATTACAACGTGTCAGATGGTTGTTTAAAGTTAGAAGCTAATTAATTTATCTCAGCTACACGCCATTTAGTTGACCAAAATGGGTGTTTGACTTGTTCAGTATGTAACGAACAGGAATGAGATTTATCATCTTGTCGGGGCTAAATATAACGACTCGAGAATAATTTTTTTTTAAAAGAAAAAATCTATAAATATTATATACGTTAAATTTACTCAATGGGGAAATTTGACAGTTGTTGTTATTAAATTATTGTAGACAAGCTTTTGACCATAACATATTAAATATATAAAATTTAGTTTTGGAAGTGATTATATTTTTTATTTGATTTATAGTTAGATTACATTTATATTAGAATAAAACACGAACACAAGATCTCACATAAATTACGTTTACTTAATCAAACGCGTTTCAACGACACAGTCGCCATCTTCAGTGATACATGAGCTACAATAACTAAACTATAACTGAAGTGTTCAACGAAAGACCGGCCATTGAAGCATTACAGTTTAATTTCAGTTAAACTTTGTGATATACTTTTTATAATGCACTAAATGTTTTTTTTTTTTTTGGATTTGAGATGGGTGTCTTTGACATTTTAAGCAAAATAAGTGTTTTTCATACCGCCCCTAAGTTTTTTAGTTAATACGTTCTCTCAACTTTTCATCGGTGTTGTAGGAATATTAATATTGTTGTATAAAATGAAAAAAAAAAAAAATATAAAAGTTTCATTGTGCATAAACTGGCGCCACTATATTACGATGTGAATGTTACAAATTCAGAACATTTTGTCTACTTTTACAACTATCTCAAATATAGTTAAAACTTTTTGGTTTCATATAGATTTAAATTGGAATTTAAAAAATTTTCTCGACTTCTCAATCGATTAAGGAGTAACTCATATTTTCAACCCTTTTAGATACAAAAATTGTTTTAAAAAACTGAGTTGTGTTGTAAACTCAAAATTTACGCTGCTACATTCGAAAAAATTGAAGAAAAAAAAGAGTTTTGAATCGTTGAAATTTTTTTAATCATGGAAAAACTATTTTGATCGAAATTAAAAACACACCCACACCAAATCCAAATACGGTATAAGTTGATGGTAAAGTATTTTTTATAAACTGTATGTAGTACTTAGTGGTCGGAGTTGTGGGTTTTAGCTCGCAAAATAGCACGCAGTTTTACCATTAAGTAAACGCCATTGCTGAATATTATTTTGCAGCGTAGACACAATCTATCTCGTGTCTCGTGGTTTGTATTCTTTTATTTCCGACTGATCACTGTCAGCAATTTAGCAACACATATTGAGAACAACAAGCTGTCGAGGGGTGTGCAGAGGGTTGAAGTCTTTGTGTCTCGATGCAGTTCCAGATTGCCTTAGGGATTCGTGGATGATAGCTTTGAGCTGACAACGATAAGGGGCTGAAATCTAGTTACGAGGGGACGTACTAGCGAGGGAAAAGGTGAATTAATTAAGAGGGTCTTTCTCTGTTGACTGCGTGAAATTAATTTTACAATCCGGTATTTGAAATGGCGATCCCCGTCCGTCGAGACAAGCAGTTTGGTTTTAAAATGGCGGAAGACCGAGGGGAAATGTCAGAATAGACTTGCACTCGCACCCTTCTCTTATTTATTTTGAATTACAATAGTACGTGTACAATATTCGAGTGTGTCAAAATGGCCTCCTTCTTTCTGTGAAACGCCCATACATTTCGTCCGGATTTTAGAATTTAATTACGGTTGTTTGACGCCATATGGGCACCCCTCTTTATTAATACACGATAGTAAACCACAGGAAGTGAAATAGATTGGTTCATTTGGTGGGGGGGGGGGTGAAAAAAGAAGAAAACGGAAAAAAAATCTTATCTTCTATACAGTTATTCAGTAGCTACTTTCATTGTATTTCGTTCGACAACATTTTCTTATGATTATTTCAAATCAATATAGATGTGTAGAAAAATAACACATTGATTTCGCGTATGTAGAGAACTGAGATATATTGATTTCAAATTGTAGATTTGAACATTGAAAAAGACAAATTGATTTGAAATATATAGTTCTGTACATTAAAAAGAGTCACGTTGATTTCAAGTTTTAGATTTCAACAGTAAAAAAAGGACACATTGATTATAAATACAGTATACAGAGATCTGTACGTTAAACAAAGTAGTGTTGATTTGACGTATATATTGTATGTATTAGGCAGAGAAATTTTGATTTCAAATTATAGATTTGAACATTGAAAAACGACTCATTGATTTTAAATATATAGTTTCTGTACATTAAAAAAAAAGACATGTTGATTTTAAATTATAGATTTGAACATTGAAAAACGACTCATTGATTTTAAATATATAGTTTCTTTACATTAAAAAAAAAGACATGTTGATTTTAAATTATAGATTTGAACATTAAAAAACGACTCTTTGATTTTAAATATATAGTTTCTGTCCATTAAAAAAAGACATCTTGATTTTAAATTATAGATTTGAACATTAAAACACGACTTTTTGATTTTAAATATAGTTTCTGTCCATTAAAAAAAGACATCTTGATTTTAAATTATAGATTTGAACATTAAAACACGACTTTTTGAATTTAAATATATAGTTTCTGTACATTAAAAAAAAATACATCTTGATTTTAAATCATAGATTTGAACATTAAAAAACGACGCTTTGATTTTAAATATATAGTTTCTGTACATTAAAAAAAGACATGTTGATTTTAAATATATAGTTTCTGTCAATTAAAAAAAGACATCTTGATTTTAAATTATAGATTTGTACATTAAAAAACGACTCATTGATTTTAAATATATAGTTTCTGTACATTAAAAAAAATACATGTTGATTTTAAATTATAGATTTGAACATTAAAAAACGACTCTTGATTTTAAATATATAGTTTCTTTATATTAAAAAAAGACATGTTGATTTTAAATTATAGATTTGAACATTAAAACACGACTTTTTTGATTTTAAATATAGTTTCTGTCCATTAAAAAAAGACATCTTGATTTTAAATTATAGATTTGAACATTAAAACACGACTTTTTGAATTTAAATATATAGTTTCTGTCCATTAAAAAAATACATCTTGATTTTAAATTGTAGATTTGAACATTAAAACACGACTTTTTGATTTTAAATATAGTTTATGTCCATTAAAAAAAGACATCTTGATTTTAAATTATAGATTTGAACATTAAAACACGACTTTTTGATTTTAAATATATAGTTTCTGTCCATTAAAAAAAGACATCTTGATTTTAAATTATAGATTTGAACATTAAAACACGACATTTTGATTTTAAATATATAGTTTCTGTCCATTAAAAAAAGACATCTTGATTTTAAATTATAGATTTGAACATTAAAACACGCCTTTTTGATTTTAAATATATAGTTTCTGTCCATTAAAAAAAGACATCTTGATTTTAAATTATAGATTTGAACATTAAAACACGCCTTTTTGATTTTAAATATATAGTTTCTGTCCATTAAAAAAAGACATCTTGATTTTAAATTATAGATTTGAACATTAAAAAACGACTCTTTGATTTTAATTATATAGTTTCTGTACATTAAAAAAAAAGACATCTCGATTTTAAATTATAGATTTGAACATTAAAACACGACTCTTTGATTTTAAATATATAGTTTCTGTACATTAAAAAAAAAAAAAAAGACATGTTGATTTTAAATTATAGATTTGAACATTAAAACACGCCTTTTTGATTTTAAATATATAGTTTCTGTCCATTAAAAAAAGACATCTTGATTTTAAATTATAGATTTGAACATTAAAAAACGACTCTTTGATTTTAATTATATAGTTTCTGTACATTAAAAAAAAAGACATCTCGATTTTAAATTATAGATTTGAACATTAAAACACGACTCTTTGATTTTAAATATATAGTTTCTGTACATTAAAAAAAAAAAAAAAAAAGACGTTGATTTTAAATTATAGATTTGAACATTGAAAAAAGACTCTTTGATTTTAAATATATAGTTTCTGTACATTAAAAAAAAGACATGTTGATTTTAAATTATAGATTTGAACATCAAAATACGACTCTTTGATTATAAATATATAGTTTCTGTACATTACCCAAAGACGTGTTGATTTCACATATATAATGTACCTTATGTATTAAACAGAGAAATATTGATTTCAAATTATAGATTTGAACTTTTTAAAAAGTCATTGTTTTCAAATCTAAAGATCTGTACATCAAACAAAGCCAAATTTATTTCACGTATTTATGTGTATATATTAAACAAAGATACATTTATTTAAAATATATAGATCTATATATTAAACAAAGACACATTTATTTTAAAATATAGGTACACATATTAAACAAAGAGACATTGATTTCAAATATATGGATCTATATATTAAAAAAAGATACATTTATTTTAAAATATAGGTCTATATATTAAACAATGACATATTTATTTAAAATATAGGTTTATATATTAGACACTTTGATTTCAAATATGTAGATCTATATAATAAACAAAGATAGATTTATTTCAAATATATGGATTTATATATTAAAAAAAGATACATTGATTTTAAATATAGGTCTATATATTAAACAAAGATTCAATGATTTCAAATATGTAGATCTATATATTAAACAATGATAGATTTATTTCAAATATATGGATCTATTTATTAAATAAAGATACATTGATTTTAAAATATAGGTCTATATATTAAACAAAGATTCAATGATTTCAAAAAAAAATATATCGAACATTACATAAATTGATGTGTATGATTTAAATATATAAATGTGTACATTAAACAAAGATTGATTTAAAATATAAAGATGTCGCATTAAACAAAGGCATGTTAGAATCGTGCACTCAACATACATGCACAAAGACACCGTAATAAGTTAATTAAAATGTTGTAATGTAACCAGTTGTCATGGATTTAACTGATACTGTAAACTAAGGTACAGATAATAAATGCACACAGGTGAGATAAATTGTTATATATTATAAATATATTTACAATAAACAAAGTAACATATTAATTGATCTGAAGGTATAAAGTACTTGGTTGGGATAAATATGTTAGTATTAAAACATTTATCTTAACAAAAGCAATAATAATTTATCTGAAATACTTAAAAATCTTTAAATAAAAAAAAAAATTTCATTAAACAAAGCACATAACATTGATTCAAAATACTGTAATGTAAGCGTATGTAACCTTTTAAAATAATAAATTGTTTATTTTAAATAAATAAATTTAATAATTTATATAAAATACTACAATGTACATAGTTGGCTTACATGTTTAATTATAAATTGTTTATCTTAAAGCAATATGAGAATTTATATAAAATGCTTGACTATGTAATATATTAAAATGATTTTAATACTTTAGGTTTTAAAAAACATCTATACGGGTTAAACAATAATTTGACTAGTTACTGGTAAAATGAAATATTGATATCACTTTACTTGAATGATATTTTTCGAAGATAGCACAAGATACGTAAAATGCATAATAAGTTTAAAGATATTCTGTTATTTTACTTTAAAATATAAATAAAATTATAACAAAGAATGTACTGTATAATATATTTCAATGTTACTAAAATTATAGAAAATAAATACACAGCATTGAAAATAGTTTACTTGGGTACGATATTTTACTTAGGGTTAGGGGAATAGTTAATTTAATCAAATGTTCTTCTGCGAGTCTGTTTCCCTATTTTGTTTTTATCATCTTCATGTTTAAACCACCGAAAATAATTCTGCAGATTACTGCTAGCTCGCGATCGACTGCAGTTCTAGTATATTCAAATATTTGTCTCTTGTGGTTTGATACTGTTAGTAAAGTTGATTATTTTGTGTGTATTGTGTCAAAACTAATGTGTTCCTTTGTTTGATTTATTTCAGAAATAAGGGAGAACGAATTGCTTGAGCTTCAGGACGCAAATGTAAAAGCGGCTAATGAAAATCTTCGGAAAGGTAGTACACTAATCATTGCATCAGTTGTTATGTTGTAGCATTGAATTTATATCTAACAAGTCCCATGGTAGTGATGTGCGAGTTCGAATTAAAACATTCGGTGAATGCGAGTATCAAAATCCTTGGAACGTTCCGATTATTAAAATCCTCGGATTCGAAATAAAATATTCGGACAAAATATTCGTAACTAGGAACAAGGAGACGATAGTTAGTAATTCGCTGATTGGTAAATCTGAGTTCAAATCCGATGCGCAAAATCATTCTGCTCAGATACTCGATTTCGAAGTAATAATACTAATATTGAAACCATTTGAAACCGATATTCGATTATACATTTCACCCGAGTATCAACATCGCTATCCCATAGCATACTATAATGTGGGTTGAACAGTTGTAGTTTTATCGGTTTTAGTGTAGAATACGCTAGTGTGAGTGAAGTTGAACCTTGCAATAAGACGGACTGTCCTTGAAGTTGCCAAAATGTGCCGTTAAATAGCAGCACTAAAGATTCTAATATCTTAGCAACGACTCACATGGAGATGGGCAATCTATTTATGTAAACTCTATGGTTATAGTAAAAGAGACTTACCTGTACTCTTGTACTTTTAAATTATTATATTCAAAAATGGAAAAAAAAATAAAATTAGTAAATAGATGTCCCCAAAACCCCATTCCCTGTAAATTTTGAACGAGTAAGTGCAAAAAAAGCTCCTTTAATAAATGTTATAGGAATAAAGAAGCTAATTTTAAGCTTATATTGCAATTTTTCACTACCCCTCCCTCCAAAACCTTAAAAATATAACACCCAACGAGTGCCCCATCATTTTGAAACGAATAAGGAATTGGTAAAATAAAGGGAAACCGTATACCAACATAGTAAGCGACCTATGTTTCCCCTATTAAAAATAGCAGCCGGTTTGGTTTAACATAGTGCGTGTACTCTTGTTTTTGAAATAAATTTATTTGATTACAAAGACAGTAGCTAAGTGAGCAATGTATTCGCTTGAGATGAGCGATACTTGTGAAAACTAAACGCATAACTTGCCAGTTTCTTATCAGTTCATCGATGTTATCAATCCCTAACAATAAAATGCGAGCTAATGAAGTGCGGCAACTATGTTATACTATATAGTCTCAAAATTATAGAACGAAGCATCTTGCAGAACGATTAGTTTTTACGCCACTTTATTGTGATAACTTTTCTACAGATTGTACACGGATGGAAATCCTCTGTTGAATATCGACTACAGCCTCTGGAGTCCAAGCAAAAGGCTTTCGAGTCAGTGCAGAAGATGACTTGTTTAGTTTTATATTTGTCACATATTCTGTACTACAAGCAAATGCGTTTCAAGTCAGTGCAGAAGGTGATTTGTTTAGTTTTATATTTGTCACATATTCTGTACTAGAAGCAAAAACCTTTCGAGTCAATGCAGAAGGTGACTTTGTTTAGTTTTACATTTATCACTTATTCTGTACCACAAGCAGAAGCCTTTCGAGTCAGTGCAGAAGGTGACTTGTTTAGTTTTATATTTGTCACATATTCTGTACTACAAGCAAAAACTTTCGAGTCAATGCAGAAGATGACTTGATCAGTTTTATATTTGTCACATATTGTGTACTACATGCAGAAGCCTTTCGAGTCAATGCAGAAGGTGACTTGTTTAGTTTTATATTTGTCACATATTGTGTACTACAAGCAGAAGCCTTTCGAGTCAATGCAGAAGGTGACTGGTTTAGTTTTATATTTGTCACATATTGTGTACTAGAAGCAAAAACCTTTCGAGTCAATGCAGAAAGTGACTTGTTTAGTTTTATATTTGTCACATATTGTGTACTAGAAGCAAAAGCCTTTCGAGTCAATGCAGAAGGTGACTTGTTCAGTATTATATTTGTCACATATTCTGTACTACAAGCAAATGCGTTTCAAGTCAGTGCAGAAGGTGATTTGTTTAGTTTTATATTTGTCACATATTCTGTACTAGAAGCAAAAACCTTTCGAGTCAATGCAGAAGGTGACTTTGTTTAGTTTTACATTTATCACATATTCTGTACCACAAGCAGAAGCCTTTCGAGTCAGTGCAGAATGTGACTTGTTTAGTTTTATATTTGTCACATATTCTGTACTACAAGCAAAAACCTTTCGAGTCGATGCAGAAGATGACTTGATCAGTTTTATATTTGTCACATATTGTGTACTACAAGCAGAAGCCTTTCGAGTCAATGCAGAAGGTGACTGGTTTAGTTTTATATTTGTCACATATTGTGTACTAGAAGCAAAAACCTTTCGAGTCAATGCAGAAGGTGACTTGTTTAGTTTTATATTTGTCACATATTGTGTACTACAAGCAGAAGCCTTTCGAGTCAATGCAGAAGGTGACTGGTTTAGTTTTATATTTGTCACATATTGTGTACTAGAAGCAAAAACCTTTCGAGTCAATGCAGAAGGTGACTTGTTCAGTTTTATATTTGTCACATATTGTGTACTAGAAGCAAAAACCTTTCGAGTCAATGCAGAAGGTGACTTGTTCAGTTTTATATTTGTCACATATTGTGCACTAGAAGCAAAAACCTTTCGAGTCAATGCAGAAGGTGACTTGTTCAGTTTTATATTTGTCACATATTGTGTACTAGAAGCAAAAACCTTTCGAGTCAATGCAGAAGGTGGCTTGTTCAGTTTTATATTTGTCACATATTGTGTACTAGAAGCAAAAACCTTTCGAGTCAATGAGGAAGGTGGCTTGTTTAGTTTTATATTTGTCACATATTTTGTACTAGAAGCAAAAACCTTTCGAGTCAATGCAGAAGGTGACTTGTTCCGTTTTATATTTGTCACATATTGTGTACTAGAAGCAAAAACCTTTCGAGTCAATGCAGAAGGTGACTTGTTCAGTTTTATATTTGTCACATATTGTGTACTAGAAGCAAAAACCTTTCGAGTCAATGCAGAAGGTGACTTGTTCAGTTTTATATTTGTCACATATTCTGTACTAGAAGCAAAAACCTTTCCAGTCAATGCAGAAGGTGACTTGTTCAGTTTTATATTTGTCACATATTGTGTACTAGAAGCAAAAATCTTTCGAGTCAGTGCAGAAGGTGACTGATTCCGTTTTATATTTGTCACATATTGTGTACTAGAAGCAAAAACCTTTCGAGTCAATGCAGAAGGTGACTTGTTCAGTTTTATATTTGTCACATATTGTGTACTACAAGCAGAAGCCTTTCGAGTCAATGCAAAAGGTGACTGGTTTAGTTTTATATTTGTCACATATTGTGTACTAGAAGCAAAAACCTTTCGAGTAAATGCAGAAGGTGACTTGTTCAGTTTTATATTTGTCACATATTGTGTACTACAAGCAGAAGCCTTTCGAGTCAATGCAGAAGGTGACTGGTTTAGTTTTATATTTGTCACATATTGTGTACTAGAAGCAAAAATCTTTCGAGTCAGTGCAGAAGTTGACCGATTACGTTTTACACTTGTCACATATCCTGTAGTATGCCATTTTAAGTATTATATTTGTTAAACTACAAACTTGACTGGATACTCTTTGTTAGAATTCTTTCATTGGGAAACTTACGAGCGAATGTTTCCCGTATTTCTTTAAAAAAATCCCGAACGAACTTAACCGTCGACTATTGCAATCGTTTCTTGAATAAAATAATAACTGGCATTTTTGAAGAGACCAATACATTTTTAGAATGGTCCTTAGAAGCTAGTCGGAAATTTTGAATGTTGAGCTCATCATATCCCCAAATTTTGAATTCGATCAAAATCGGCCGAATCGTTTGGGTTGACTGTTTTGGTTTCGGAGGAACATAATACACTTCCGCAAAAAAAAAATCAATGCCTTTTGACCCATCACATACCTTTATTTTTTTATAGATATATAAGAATGTAAGATTACAATTTTTTATTATTCACTACATTGATATAGGCTTAATAGGCTGAAAATATAATTT
This sequence comes from Aphrophora alni, assembly GCA_963513935.1. Classification (NCBI taxonomy): domain Eukaryota; kingdom Metazoa; phylum Arthropoda; class Insecta; order Hemiptera; family Aphrophoridae; genus Aphrophora; species Aphrophora alni. The sequence goes on along the minus strand of OY740765.1, from coordinate 26,009,612 downwards.
ACAATATATAGTCTACGTGGTTTTTGAGGTTATAACAGTTACTCGAGTACAATTATTCAGTCTTGCTATGTTTCTGATGAGGAAAATTATGTGGCTTTTACGCTATCCAATTACACCTTAAACTTAACTCGTTTATTTTCCTCGCTTTCGCCTAATCCCGTTCTAACGGTCATTAAATAACCTCTGGTTACTTTGTAACGTTTCCCTTTTAACGAAAATGAATTTGACAGGGAATGTTAAGATGTTTAAAGATTTCACTTAAAACTTTTCTCACTCGAAATTGATTTTCTAAGCAATTGAGGAGCACTCTGTGTATAAGTGAAACGTGTGTCGAGAGATGAGGTGGGGGGTGGGGATCCATTACCGAGCCCTGTATTCGGTACATACATATTTAAAGGGATTAACAGGGAACATGTTAGAGGGTAGGCTAATAGCTAATAGCCCAGGAAGCTAAGGCACATGTCTAGATTTGACTCGGTGAGTGGATAAGTCAGTGAGTGTATGCAATTATTCCTAAGTATAGATTGTGTTCGTATTGTTAATTTTAGTAGACTATATAAAACTAAACTAAACACCCATAACGTATTAGTCTATCAGATAATTTGTGGTGACAGAGAAATATATTATATGAGATACAAAACATAAAAAATAAAGTTTAAAACAAATATTTACTACCACTGTGATCCCAGTAATAGTAAATCGAGAAGCAAAGAGAAAGCCATGTTTGATTCATTTAAATTCTATCGTTTCTCCCTGATAATTTTGTTCAAGTGTCTGTTACTTCCTGCTCTATGAATATCTTGTCACGAGTAGTGGTATTTTTTTCCTTTCTTTTTTTTCTGTGTCTGACACTATTTGAAGGCCTGTGCGGCCTTATCTAGTGCCAGGTGTCCCACTGTTCAACTTAATAATATTTATAGATACCCACCTGGAAATCAACGACACCCCTGAATGTTAAAACTTACTTAATCTAAAGGAGGAAAGGAGAATATCCACCATCAGCAGAACCCCCACCCCTACGAGTCCAACCTTCACTACATGAGTGACGGAGTGAAGCTCCGCGGTACCATTTTTAGCTATACTGATTTCTCAGCTTCGCTCCGATGCCCAGAATGGTCGCGGGCCCGTTATCGTAAACAGACCACCATTTACGACCACTACGGTTTCGGTTCCCTTCATGCTCCGCCTGGGACTTAACGGCACACTCCAGGTCACCTGGTTTTCCGTACCCACTCACACACTTATACCGGACTTCCGTTCCGTGTAACGTCGAGGTACTCCTCTGCCGCTCGCATCAGTATCAACAGCTCTACGAGTAGTGGTATATTAGATTTACAAGAACGGTATTACATATATGAACATTTATTTTCAAGGACCGAGGTGTACTTTTCACAACCCTTAGTATGTTTGCCTAATTCAATTTTCAAATAATTATTGGAATATAAAGTTGGGGTTGGGCGGACAATGTAGTAACCAAACCACTTAAAATAAACCCAAAATCAACGAAATTTTCTAATATTTGTATTCATAAAAAAACAAAAATAATATAAAAAACGAAAAGACTTTCACGTCACCAAAGTGGTAATAGACTGTACCAGCGAATTAGAAATACATTGTAATATTAGGCCAAAAGTTACGAAATAAAGTTGTAGGAAAATCATTCATTAGTCATCAAGAGTCAACTCTAAATCAACTTAACACAGAGTGTAAACCCACCATCTCAGATTTTCATAAAATTTGGCATATCTGTACTATTCATTTAGCCTTGGAAAAATACCAAATTTCATCCAGATATGTTTACTCGTTGTGAAATTACAGCTATATACGTTTTTCAAAAAATAATCAGAAAAGGTAGAACAGAAAATGCTTGAATTGCTCTATTAGCCCCCCTAAATGAGCTAGAGAGGTGTCATTTTACAATATGCTTCATACTCTTTCCTATGATATAGGCCTACATCACAATATGGGTTAACTAAAAATATTTTATAGAAATTAAAATCAAAAATTTGATTTTTAAATTCTCAAAAAGTTCATTTTCAAAATAACACCTGGAATAGCTAGTTGGCTTTAGTTGTAAATTACCTGGTAAAATACAAATGCACGATGATGATGGGTTCAATGTTAAATTAAAGACTAAAGCTCGATCTTTCATAAGTGCTTTCTACTGAGATTGAAAAGCACTTACATTAACATAAACATGAAATAAGAATACAATACTTATTAGGTTGAAAATTTTCTTTTTGAAATATTCAAAATCAAAATTTTGATTAAACCAAAATTCTGATATGCTATATCATACGAAACGGTATGAAAAATGATGTAAAAATACACCTCTCCCAGCACTCTAGCTTAATTAGGAGAGCTTCTAGAGCAATTCAAAATTTTTTGGCTTTTTTGGGCAATTTTTGAAAATTTTACATAGCTGTAATTTCAAAACGAGTTGACATATCTTAATAAAATTTGGTATTTATTCAAGTCTAAATAAATGCTACAGCTATGCTAAATTTTATGGAAATCTGATATGGTGAAATAAATTTGTCAATAGAATTGTTTTGTTTTGATGTGAAATGACTCTCAATTACCAATATGTATTGATTGAATTTATTATACAATATTGTGTGTGTGTATATATTAATATAATATTAATATTGTGTTATATATATATATATATAATATTTATTTCTATTATTATTAACAATATTATACATTGAAATAATGTTAGGAAATGTGTATAAAAATTTGAAGATTGGCTTTCGAGTAAAGATTACTGATGCTTTTTTATTAAAGAAGGAAGAAAAATCATAACTAGGACTATTTTTGGATTATTTACAATGTTTAGTGCTAATTTGGTAATATAGGAAAAATTTCTAAAATAGACAATATTTAATTAAAACATTGAATGCTTTATTTCGGTAAAAAAAAGAAAATTTAGAAATTACTTGTTAAAGATAAACTTGTTGATAAAAGAGCTCCAGGTAAGATATTTAGCATCTTAACCATTATAATGCTGATAAGTTATTAGAACATCAACCAGTGTCGGCTACCAATTGTAGTTTCTCAATTTTCCAACATCGTAATTTGTTGAGCCCCTGTTGTATTCAAATATAAACATATCAAAAGAAGGAACGTTATATTTTCTCTTAGTCGATATTGCAAAACTTATTCCTTAACTTTTATAGTCTTGAAAGTTATCCGTAAAGTCCAAGGTCAAGCGGTCTCTGTCTCTCTCACTCTTACCTTGTGGTAAACTAACCTTAAAATCCTGCTTGAACTTCAGTCGGTCTCTGATCAGCTGTCAAATGCTAAACCAATAGTGCACGTGAGATCACGTGCACTATTTTTAAAATGCTTGTTTCCTATAAATGTAAAGTATAACTGTAAATGAAGTGAGCATTTGTACATTCCAGTGAATCAATTAATTTAAAATGTCTTTAATTTGCAATTGTTCATTCTGGAAGTGAATTAAAGATAAAGCCGCTAATGAATCCAATCGCCTAGTTAGGCTTAATCGGTCTTTTCTACAAAACAGGTAAAAAAAAATTTACAATTATAAATAAATTTTGTTTACATTTTAACTTATTTTAACTGAAACGTGCTCGTGAGCACTTTGTCTGAATCTGTCAAAATCTGTTTAATCCTGAATTTTATATCTTGTCTCGCTTAAATTAATTCACTATTGCAACTTATATTTCTTTCATTTATTCTTATGAAAATTGTAGTCTATTTAAAATTATTTTAAAATTTATTTCGTGAATGTTGACTTGTTTTTCACAATTATTAAAATTTGTAATACAAAAATATATAATGTAATTCCTTTTATTTAATACACTAACTTCGAGAATCAGACATTTTGAGTATGTCTAAACGTAAGTAAATTTGACTTTTCACAGTTTATATTGGTTTTAAGAACAATAAGGGTCTTTATTTTTGGGGTGAGATTAGGACTATCTAGTCCTCTCTTCCACCCCACTCCATCAAACATATACATCCTAGACTACATTACAGAGCACAACAAACCTTAAAACAAGAATCAATTAAACGACAAAATAGTTATTTATCTATGAGTACTGTATAGCATACCATAATAAACAAAAATAAATAACCAAAATAGACCATAGTTTTAATTTTTTTAATATAATGTAGAAAATAAAATAAATATTATAATAAAAGACGAAATAAAATAATCATTGAAAATTATAAAATATTAGCAATAAAGCCTACATTAAATTATAATACAAAATATCAATAATAAGTTCAACCAATAAAATCGGTACACACAAAGGTGTTTGTTGTCATTAATTAATTTATAAACTTAACTTTAATAACTTCCAAGTAAGAATGTACTTGGAATAAATTAAAAGAAGTCGACTTTATTATCCACCTTCAAAAACCTGAAGCAACCATATTACATATATTTTAATTATATAAAAAGTAAAACAAAAGGCATCAATTTAATATTGTAGGGTATTTCTTACTTTATAGTAGAGTTATTCTTAAACGTAAAGATTACCTTACCCACTGGCGCTATATAGAACCATGACTTCCATTCTCTTTTATTTTTTGCGCTCATCTTTTTCATTTTTCTCAAATCAGTCTCCTCATCGTATTACTATATATTTTCTTTACCGTTATTTCCGTTGACATTCGTTCAAAATGTCCGCCCTTCAGGAACTCACTTGCATCGAGTTCTGGCCTTGTAATTCCGAGGTCTTCTAGCTTGATTTACATTTTTCTTCATCTAGTCTTGTGTTAGATTCCTCCCTTTCGTCATTCCTATCACGTCTCTCTTGGCAAACTCTTGTTTTCTTCTACAGTATTCGAGGTGTTTTTTCTTATACTGTACCTTATCTTCTCAATTTGATGATGACCGGGATGGTTTTTCGTCAAAATAAAATCAAGGTGTCCAAGCCATCTCAATCTTCTCTTCTTAATTCAGCAACAAAATCAGGTTATCAGAATAAATGTATAATTTCTTTATTATTATCTGTATACCATAACTTGGCGTCTGGACCCGGACCGTCCCCCCCTAGCTCCCTTCCTCACCCAGCTGTTTCCGTGATGAGTCACCTACTAGCGTTAACACTGCACTGTTTAACTTTTTTATGGGAGACACGATTTTTAATTTTTTTCAGCATAGTTAAAATGTTTAGGAAAATATAACCAAATTGATACCAAACACGACACAAATGTATGTAAATAGTACGTAAACATGTAAATAATAGACTAAGTATGTGATTATGCAAAAAAGTAGCTGTGTAAAGAGCTTTCTACTGGCGGCTTTTACAAACGGAATAGTGTCGTGTTTGTAACAATTTGCTTATATTTTCCTAAACATTTTAACTATGCTGAAAAAAATTTAAAATTGTGTCTCCCATAAAAAAGTTAAACAGTGCAGTGTTAACGCTAGTAGGTGACTCATCACTGAAACAGCTGGGTGAGGAAGGGAGAGACGGGGGGACGGTTCCGGCCGCTCGCAGGTAGCCAAGGGTTCAGACGCCAAGTTACGGTATACAGACTATAGTCTGGTTTCTCCAAACTCCATTTTCCACATAATTCTTGAAACTTTACTCTCTCTTCATTGGAGTTTAGAATTCAAACTTCGGACCCATTTCAACGGTAGGTTTGTCTTTCTTGACACTAATCTTGAGTTGTTCAGGTCCGCAAGAACACCTATTGGCAGTAGTCAGTCTGGCTTTTATCTTGAATTTTTTCTCGTCAGTTTCAATAACGTTGGCTCCTAGATCCTTTAATTCATTGTCCCTTTAGAAGAAGTGATGATCAATATTTAAATCCTGTGCTTAGTATACTGTGTCACACTTTATAGGAATAATAAATTTATAATTAAATTGAATTCATATCAAACATGAGGGTAAAGCCGTTTTGTATACCGATTTAATTACAGTTCATTATTTTAACACATACTAAAACTATATCCCAATTTCATGTTATCCCATATATGCCTACACAGTTGTAATACTTTTTGTGTGGTACAAAAGTATATAAATATATGTTAAATTATACTTCTTCTTCGACTTCCACGGGATAAGAACAAAAATGTTCAGCGTTACTGCTTCTACCATTGATTGTATTCGATGTAGACTTTTCGTAGATATTTTATTCAATGAACAGAATTAGTCGAGTAAAATTATAATTTTCAAGTAGTCGGTCCGGGACGGCAAATTTATTATATTTTCCTTGTTGGGATGGGGTGGAGGGTAAGTATGTATACAGTTTCACTCATTAGTGCAGGAAATGTCTGGAATTTATTGTTTATAAAAATTAAAGTTACAAAGTAGATATATTTTACGTTTTTTGAAAATATCTCTGAATCTAATAAACGAAAATATTCGTTATGGTGTTCTGGAAAACGTCTGATTTGTCTGATTATTATATTGCTTATACTGTACTAGAATAACTATAAAAATCGGAAATTATAAACAAATTGCTTTATATTTACAAATAATTGATGAAAATAGTTGATATTCAGCACAAACATCACCCCAAATTTTCAGATCAAAATATTAAACCTAACCTCTAAAAATTGTGATTAACCCCTAAAGTTTGAGATTTATAAAATCATGCCTTTTTGATCGAAATTAAACTGTACTCAAATTTTAGTATTTTTTATGTACTTCCAGATGTTTTAAACAATGTTATAAACATGCAATTATGTGAAATTACTTGTATTTTCAAGGTTTACATAACTTCAGAATGTAATGTTTTATGAAAGTGATACAAAATTGCCGATTCCAATGAAATTGAATGTCCGGGACTTTAAAAGATTTTTCTGTCGATTACAATTACTCCAGTACAATGTATTTATTACTGTAGTTTGAATCTATAATAGACACACATTTCATTTGTTTTTTTTTTCGAACCAATCTTATACTAACATTTAATTAAGTCTAACCACTTCCATGAGTTAAGTGCGCGATTGAGTAGACATATCATTACTACCTATAACTTACTCGGCGTTGTTTGATGGAAACCATTGGTTTTAGGAAGAAAATCTATAGAACCTTTTTTTATAGATAATTTTTAATATTTTGTGGAAGGGGAATGTCGAAGGACCCCTCTCCACTGGATCTATTGTTGAAGGCGACCCGACTGTTAATCATCCCATATTATACCCAGGCTTCGTACTAAGTCTGTGATGACCATGGGATCAGCATCTCTAAAATCTACAAGCCCAAAAATTCCGTAGCGAATTCACTGAAACTCTGTCGAGCAAACGCTTCACACTCGCACGTAATATGTTGTATCAACCCCTTCCCATTGGTATAAAACCGACAGATACTCTGTTCTATAAACCTCATGTTCTTGGGATGATATCGCTCTGAGCATTGAGCAGTCAACAGACATATTATTCGTCTTCGCCCAGTTATAAATATTTTATTGTTTTCTACATAGAAAACCTGACAAACCTGCCTATCTATGCTAAGAAACTTCCTCCTAATGGAGGGGCTGGTATCTTTCTTCCCAAATGTCAACCATTTTTCTTAGGGGTTTAGAACCATGGATAGGATCCTTGAACATCGGCTATTCCACATATGCCTGTATGATCGACCAAGCACATTTAACCGTCTATATTTATTGAACCATTAACGGCTCTATAATATGACACTCTGGAAGTAAATCGTGTAGACTTTTTACACTATATTTCTAATGACGGAATAAATATATGTACGAAAACCCTTTAGCTAGAACATTTTTCTTTCTATTCAGTGTATTTAATCCAAAATGCATGAACTAATTCTTCGTCTTTGTACTTGTGTTCATATTGTTGAGATCGAGTTCAAGCATTAAGTAAACTGAGAAGAGTAGGTGTTGAGGCAAGACAGGTTGTTGACAGCGGGCCGTGTAATGATGAGGGTTAAGGGAATAATCAGTAGGCCTAACCGAGCAAACGTACCATATCGAAAATATATAGTGAACTACCTAAGGCTGAGCTGAAATGATATAACTCACTAGTTTATACCTGTGCTACTGCAGGTTACTGTTTAAAATATTTTTTGGATTAATGTGCTATTTCAAACTACTACAATATTACCGTTTTAATGAATGTCGTTTGTGGAAAGAATTATTTTTATCTTTTTTTAATGTGAATTCAATGTGATGAAAAATAATGAGTATAGGCTGTAATTAAAATAATAAAATTTCTATAAATTATTTACTAAAGCATGACGTTAATGGTTCAAAGACAACGGTAGTTACTGGTGCCGAGGTATATGGGCTGAGACCGGGGTTAAAACGTTCGTTTCCCTTGGCACAATATGCCACAGTTTTTCAGGCCGAGATTATGGGCATAAATGACTGTATAGAGGAAAATCTGAAGCGGGACTCAAAGAAAAACCGTATCCACGTATATACAGATAGTCAGGCTGCAATTAATGCACTTGCAGAAACTACTATAAAATCTATGATAGTGTTGGGATGCCGGAGAACCTCAACGCTTTATCCCAAGAAAACCGGGTAACTTTTCACTGGGTCCCGGGGCATAAGGGAGTTGAGGGGAATGAGATGGCGGACAAACTAGCTTAACGGGGCTTTGCATCAGAGTTTGTAGAACCTAAGCCAGCTATAGGAATATCCGTGTGTCTGATCAAGATGGCCATAAATACGTGGGTTCATGCACAACACCAGCAAAGACGGTGAAGTCTTAAGGTGCACAACCATAGTAACTCATCACTTAAGTACATCCCATCAGGTTAATCCTGAGAAGACTATAATGACCCGAAGTAGGGGACAACTCAGACAATTTACGGGACACCGTGGTCTGAGAGTGCATTTTCACAGGATAGGAGCCTATCAGTGCGAAACTGTGTGTAGTCTTTGGGAGGGACGAAGAGACCGCAAACCACATAATTTTCAATTGTGAGGCCCCGACCAATAAGAAAGGTTTTTGGATTCAGAATTCCTGGGGAACTAACGCTGGAAGAGCTAGTTAGTGGATTACCGGTACTTAAACGCGTTAGGGGAACAAACCTGCTAAGCTAGAATGAGGAGGCTTTAGTTACACAATAGGCCATAGGTCGCGGTGCCAAGGTTGGTCTCTAAATGGTCCTTTAAACTCCAAACATAATTAATCAATGAAGTTAATAGTGATTACTTTGTCAGCATTACATTGTGATTTCAAATTCGTCAATAATGTTTTATT